>BRDA01005387.1:70390-101497 GCA_036984385.1 Crenuchus spilurus | reverse complement strand
ATATATAATGACTGTTTTCACATCCTGTCCTGGGCTTGGCTAGGATAGTTTGCCCTGCGCCTAGTGAGGGGATAGAGGACCCTGATTTAGATTAAGCAGATAAGATAATGGATGAATTGACTTTTCATTTTTGTTTATTTTTTACTTGGACTAATTAAGGAGGTTGTGCAGCTTTTTGTAGTGATATGCAAGTGACTGCATTAATGGGAGCAAATAACTATAATATAATATAATATAATAAACTCTAACATTATAGTTTTTTTATTGGTTTACAGTCTGGTTTGATGTGATGATATTGAGCACTTGAGTGAACATCACAGATCATTTGTTCCAAAGTCTGTCTGAAGTCTACATGGCTTGATGAGACAATGTATTACTCACTAGATTGCAGTGCCACTGCTTCACAGCTCAGTGCTGGGGGGCTTTATATGCCTATAGCCCACATTTGGCATTAGACATGATGCCAATATATTCTTGTTTATCTGCTCCAGAGTCCTATTCTATTGGCAGTACTTCTCTACAGGAACTAGACAAGTGGTGTGTGTGTGTGTGTGTGTGTGTGTGTGTGTGTGTGCATCTGCACATCTGTGTTAGCAATATGTGCAACTTAAAGTAGTTGAATGCATTCATTAGTAGGGTGTCCAGAATAAGTTGGACATCAGTATTTAATGTCTAAAATATCACAGTTATCATTAATACGGGTATATCTCACCCCTAGTGAGAGTAGACATATCAACAAACTGTACTGTCTACTCCAGACTTCAGACCCCTCCCCTGTTTTAGAGTTTCCAGTTTTCTGAATGAATATGTGCACAAAAGCTCGTCTGAGCTGCCACATGAGGGCGCACTTGCTCCAGTGTTGTGACAGGGTGCCTCTACCTCCTTGTGGCTTCTGCTGGAAGAGCATACATGCTGTCCTGGCATTAAACTCGCGCACATCTATATACCTGCTGTAAAAAAATGACATAAAATGTTTCAACTTGCACATTTTCATTTTTTTATTTCAACGAATTCCATTAAGCATAAAGACTGCATGTCAATTAATTGCATTTAAATACATTCTCAGCTATAAAACTTTGTTTCATTAAGAAGTTCACAACTGAAGTTGTTTTAGAAGACAGAACTTTTTTTAAAGGACTTGTACCTAAAATTCCCTGATATCACATAACCTTCATGTCTAGTTAGGCTACATCATGATACCGGCCTTTCGTGCTCCTTCCACATCATGGAACATACTAGAAGTAGGATGATGCATTCAGTGTCTCTGGGAAATGCTGTTTCGGGTGAGAGGCAAGACTATCTTATGTTGCAGACTTGTTCACACCCTGCTGAGAGTTGCAGACATTCTTAATGATTACAGTGATTCATTACAAGGAGTGCAATTACAGCTTTCGCCCAACACTGCATTGAAGGAGTCAAATCTAGGGGAATACACTTCATAAATCATAAGCCAACACAGCCAACATCATGACCGGTTTGCAAACATCCAAGTACTCATCATTTTTGTGTACTTGAATACATATCGGTTTCATTCTTTTTTTTTTTTTTGATACACAAAGCTATTCAGTCCACATTTCTTTAAAAACAGTCACACTCCACGAACCAGTATATCCACCCAACCCAAAAAACAGCACCCCACCAACCCCCTCCCGACCCACTCTCGAGCCCACATACCAAAAGAAGGCACCACAGCTTATTAACTGTAACATTAAAATAAGAAGACGAATAAAACTGACATGAAATCAAATGACATGTCGGTGACGTTTCACCAGTGTGGGTCAGCGTAGACCACAATGTTCTCAGAGAACCAATCGGGTAGCAATGGATCGTCTATAGATTGTGTATGGCCTCGGCGTCACAGTCAGCATAACCACGTCCGCTTGTCCACTGCAGCTCCACGTTTCATTGACAGCTCTGTGGTGGCTGAAGGGCATTATGTGAAGGGCGGAGTATCCTTTCTGTCAAAGAGACTAGAACATCCATCAGGTTCATTATAAAGGCACCCTTCTGTTTCACGTGCCAGAGCATTGATGAAAGAGGCAATGGGGGATGCGCACAGTGTCGCACATGGCTGAAGTTCAGCACAGGTTTGGCTTCCCTCCTGTGCATAGCTTTGCCACTTTCTTAAAACGCGATCGCTAAACTTCAGAAAACTGCTAGAAGAGCATGTTGAGCTCCGCCTGGTTCTATTTTCAAAACATCAGGCATTTCCTTCAAGCAGAGACTGAAATAAATACAATAAATAAAAGACTTGTTAAAGGGAAGTGAGAGGAAATGTGGAGGCGATGGAAAGTAGGAGAGGAGAATGGGCCGCTGATTTTTATTCACACACGTCTGGCAGCATTAGTGTGTGTGTGTGTGAGAGAGAGAGAGAGGCTCTTTAATTCCCCCAATCTGGCCCTGCTCTCAGCATCCCACTCCATTTCATATTCACAGCCTCAAGCTTTCAGTACACAAACACGTATCCACAATGCCTTCAGCTCCAGCTAGCCAAACACTGGCCCCATACAGCCAAATCTGTCAGGATCTGTGTGTTTGTGTATGTATGGGGGCGTTCTGAGCTGCTCTAGTTGACCTTATCCTGGAAGATGTAAAGGTTGTTGGTGGCTGCCACAGCGATGATGTTCTCTGAGGGGTGCCAGGTGGTGTGGAGGATTTTCTTGCTGAAGTCCAGGCTGTCCACGCTGATCTCGTCCTTGCGCCGCTTGCCGCCCACACACACCTTGCGTGGTTTCAGGATCGCCCGCGGCTTGCTGTTCTCCCGTGACGCCTCTAGGGTCACGTCACGCTTCGTATTGCGGTCGAACATCCGGAAGAAGTTGTTGTAGGAGCCAGTCATGATCACACTGGAAATAAGGAAAAGCATTATAAAATATCATGAAAATACACATAATATTAAAAAAATCCTGCACTCAATCTCTGTGGTTACACTTCAGGCCCAATCCTTTTCAATTCAGCCATATTCTAACATCCCTAAACGCCCACTAGCTTGCACAATCTTCACATACATCCTCAGGCAAGCACTGTAAGTCTCAACAGTGAGGTCTTGCATCCCAGATCCACTTCCCTCCCAGCGTACTTTACAGACTTACAATTTCAGTAACTGTATATTTACATCAGTATCTCCAGTAACTAATGCAGCCCTGAGACCCACTGGCACTGGTAATGCATGCTCAGTTCCACAAGTTCTGCGTGTACTTTACATAATATACCACTACAGGATATACCCACACTCTATATGTGTGATAATGAAGAGCAAACCCAATCTGTCTTAATTTGCTCTAGATGCCAAGGTATGCCAACTATTCTGAGGTAAAATTCAAGTAAAATTTTGTGAATTATGTTCCTGCCACAGATGCCATTTGGGAAATTCAGGTTCCAGCCCTTGCTGGCAGGGCAGCCATTTAACACAGTGCCAACCTTTTTTTTATATACAGTTAGCTTGCCTCACTTACATTACTGTTACAATTAACCAATGGATGAGTTTTTTATACCTCGTACTCCTTTCTGGTCTAAGCCACACCCAGTTTCATTTCAGGAACTGGTTTCAATGTCAAGGTATCAAGGTGTCTTCAAGTGAAATGCATATTTTCAGAAGTCCACCTTAAATGGTGTTGCATCTGAGGCTGGGCCCTGTTCCCCCACACACTTGAGCTGCGTTTGGCAAGATTAATCTGGAAGCCAGCTGCTCACTGTTGCTCACAGGGCTATCATATGTTCCACAGCCTTAGTGATGCAACAGGTAGTGCAACAGTGCACTGAATTTATCATTCCCTGTGTCGCCAGCTCGATTACTGATTGTAGCAATTTTTTTTGGTCTGTGCACTGCCTGCTACTCTCCTATTTCCATTTGAGCCCATCCTGGTGGCATTCGCCTGTTGGTATTATCTAAAATATGGTTTAAATCTATGTTGTGCTCCCCTCTCTCCACTTTTATTAGTATCATTTTTTATTTGTTTGTTTTTGGATTTTTGTGTGTCCATTCCTGAACACTTGTACTCAAATGATTGACTTTTAAGCTTTTACAAGCTTTCATGTGACATCAACTGAAAGCTCTAAGAATCAGATCTTAGAAAATAAAGCTGTTTATGCTCCTACCAGGACTTTAGCCCTACTGCAGTACAACGTTTCTCAGAGGAAATGATCTCCAGAGTAGTTAGATGTGTCAGGAACAGCACTTACCTGTCTGATCCATTCCACACGCACTCAAACTTGTCGAAGATGCAGTCGTTTTCATACAGAGAGCAGAGTTTACTCCTTAAGTAGTCGTGTACCTGATGATTCAGACAGAAACAGAGACACTATCAGAGCAAGTTCCATAGACCATTCTGTGCCCTACTGTAACATCTGATGTAGAGGTTGACAGCTGACGTTTTCAGTCAGGTGAGTTACAGCAGTCAAATCACTAAAGCATACAGTGCATGTGTCCATTGGGTATGTTACCAAAACAGGACAGTTCAGATTTGCTACATTCAAGTGTTTATTAAATAAGCTGAATACATGAGCACTGCATGTGCTGATAACAAGAGATGACTGAACAGAGGAGCCGGTAATTGACAGGTGAGAGAAACCAGAGCATAAAGCTATTGGCTTTCCATTAGCCAGGGAGACAGGTTAGACTCAACTGTGCTAATGATGACACATGGTGTGTGTGTGTGTGTGTCTACAAACCTGGCAGACATAATTCCTCTGCACAAATTCTGTAGGTGTGAGGTGATATGCTCTCCTAAAATAGAGATTTCCAAATACTTCTTGGCTGGAATGTTCCATTTTCCGATTAATTGGCGTACAACGTTTGCAATTATGTGTAGATTTTAACTTTAAAAATGGTTCTGACAGAACTGTCAGCAGACCTGAAGTGGTTCTTCTCTTACATCACTCTGAGTAAAGCTTTTTATCACCTTTAAGAGTGTAGGGCAGTGACACCTGATTGTTCTCAGGGGTTCTTGATCGGCTGAAGGATGTGTTAGATTTGAAACCCACAGGAAGGTAGGAAGGGCTGGTGACCACTGGTGTATGGTGTACAGAGAGGTTTTTGAACTATTTGTCATGATGTTCCAGACCTTATACCCTCTGAAAAGATTCTTTAAAGAAGGGTTCTACTAAAGCATCTCCAAAAACGAGAATATCATGGGAAATGTTCAAAAGGTAAACTGTCATGTATTTTATATTCACTGTGTTACCAGGGTCCCAATTCTATCTGGGACTTTATTTTCGTTTAAATATTAATAACAATAAGAATAGGAGGGGTACTGCTTATGCATAGGGCCTAGAATTTGCTGATACGCCCCTGCAGACACATATACTGTACCTCTGTTATTTGTGTTATGGCTAAAAATGCTAAGTGAAGCTTGAAGATTAAAGGCTGTACCTGATAAGTCTCCAGTGGTTTGCTCTCCATATTGAGGTCCCACACTTTCACCGTCAGGTAATCCCGCGTCATAAGGTAACGACCACTGTGGCTAAACTTCACGTCTGAGATGGAAGAGATGATCTCTGAGAAGAAGGAGCGGTTGCTTGGATCCTCTGGCTCCTCAAAAACTGAATGAAGAAAACACAGAGATACAAGGAATGATGCTATAGCTTCAGTACATTTATTCAGACTTCAATCCTCTGTCCTACAGAAGATGAAAAAAAAAATAATTTAAATCACATTTACTGCCCATCAAAAGTTTGGGTACTAATTTCATATTCTTTTTAATATAAATGCATATGTTCTCTTTCTGGGTTTATAATAACATAAACATTAACCTGATCTATAACACTATTACAAATAGCTGTGTTTATTATTTATAATGGTACTGTGCATGTGAAGTCAGCCGCCACCTCTTTTCAAACATTGTCCATGGATAAGCTCGGAGGAAAGCGCAGGATTCCCAGCTCTGATGGATCGGCTAGCAGATGCCTGAGCCAGCGGACATTACATAGTAGTTATGGGGAGAGAGCACGGCCAATTTCTGCTCTCTCACAACTCCGGCAAGTAGCATGACCAGAATTCAATGATTACACCAGCTTTCAATAAAGGTTTGGAAAAAGAAAACAAATGATTGTAAACAAAAGGACTGACCGGGGAAGACACTATGAAGAATGTGGCTGAACTGACCCAAAATATTAGTAAATAGATGTTTTATGGTAAGCAAACTTTAGGGTGAACCCAAACATGCCTCGCATTTCTCTAGACAAGAGAAAAACAACTGGGAGTCTGGGATCTGGGAGGTCCATTGTTTACGTTATCTGCTGTCGATTGCCCCCTGCCTGCTCTGCTGTGTATTGTCCTGTACTGTCTCAGTAGGACATCTCCAGGGCAGATAAATCAGCAGTAGTGGGAAAGGCAACACAGGTCGATGCAGAGACACAGGGGTCCAGACGACAAGTGTGTTCTAGGTGGTCAGATTCATGTTGCGAGCTTGTCCAAACTGAGCTTAGACTGATGTCACTCACCACAGGATAACGAGTCCTTCAGGGAGGCTGTGTGGAGTCACGCTAAAGGAGGACTATTGTGGCTGAGCCTTGCTACACACCACAGCACAGATTGATTTTTCAAAACATTTCTCAAGATGGTGGTAAGAGTGTGAGAGGTAGATGAGGAGGAGAAGAAACAACACACCCAAATACCCATGCATACACTGCCCATCAAAAGTTTAGGAACATCTGGCTTTTCAGAAGGTGAATATGTTTCTGAAAAACATTAAATTGGCAGCTGTTATGTTCTTGTGCGATGTATTTACCACAACCTTTGCGATAAAGCTATTTATCCTCACTCCTCACCACTTACTCACTTAAACAGTTAAGGTGTTTTAACCACCGCTGGGAAAGAAACTCGATTAAGTTTTTGCTTTTATGAATAGTTTAGAAATCGATACTTAGGCAAAGTTTTATTTTCACACTAAAGAAGAAACTTTGATGAACATGAGTGTTGTAAACTATACAACAGAAAAAAACACTATTTCACCATTTTGCATGCATTTTATTGTTATACTAAAACAAATGTATAGATATTTCAGAGATATGAAGTAGAATTTGCTCATAATGATATAGCATCTAAAGCTGCATATGAATGTTGTTACATTAAATGATTATGAATGTTTTGGCTAATACCTGAGGTACTGTTCAGAGATTTATTTTATTTGGTAATGGAGCAGAGGTAATAGAGGCAAAATAATGCCAAATTTTTATCTGTTTTCCAGATTTACCACAATTTTAATTAGGATTGCATATTAATATACAGAAGACATACAGTATAGCCTCACTGTTTACAATAGTAAATAAAATGGCTATATTTCCACAGCAAACTTCACCAATTCCTGGTTTCTTTCATAAACACTGTAAATACTGAAAAGTTGAAATGCCTACAATCCAACATCTCACATCAAAACACACTTAATCACTCTTAAGAGATTTTGACAAGTAAATAGAATGTTTAATTGACTTTCATTAAAATAAACAATTACTTGGAAAATTTGAAATGAAGGCAAGGAGACCCCAATCTCTTGATAGGTAGAGTATCTGCAGTAAAGCTGGGCAATATGGTCAAACATTTTATCACGATAAATTTTTCTATATAGATCAATCTCAATAATTATCACAATCTTAAATTTTCTAACACTGTCATAGTTTTAAACAACATCTTTCTAAAAACATCAGACTAAATACATGGAATGTTACTATTTAAAAGATTAAAATGTTTATTGCCAGAACATAATATTGTAGCGTCCGGCTGGACGCATTGAAAGCATGGACGAGAAAGACGTTTACAGTCGTCACTTTATTGTTGAAACTTAGAAAGATGCAGCCATGCCAATATAACAACAGGCTAGAGAACCAAGCTAACAGGCTAATGCTAGCACTCGTCTTAAACACAACAGTGCATTGTGGTGGCGCTGGTGAGGAGGAGTTAACAAGCAGCCGTAATAGACTTCTGAACTCACTGTCAAGCTGCTTAGATGTGAAATGGAAACTAATGTTAATGCTTATCGAATTCTGTTGTCCTATTGTCCTGGCTTATCATCATCATCGAGGGAAAAATTATCGTGAAAAAAATCGGTATCGTTTTATCGCCCAGCACTAATCTGCAGACTGCAGAGGCACAAGAGTCTACTACAGGTGTGTCTTAGGTGGGCTGTATCACATTTGGGAGCTTGCATATAAACACACAGAAGACATGAAGGCTCATTGAAAGCTTTGGATATTAAATGGCTATATTTGCATGGGTCCTATCACAACCACAGGTTTCTCTACAATGTGCAGTAAATTGCAAATGAAAGCAGTGTGTCCCCAAACTTGTGACAGGCAGCATATCAGCAGACAAATTCAAACACAGACCCCCAGCACCCACCACCCACAGATCATCACAGAGAGCGGTAACAGATGAGCATCGGTATTGAGCGACATGTCCTCAGGCATTGTAGTGTGTGTGCCCGCCGTGTGCCAACACAGCAGGTGAAAAATAACAGCTGTGTATAAAATGCAGGGTCACGCGGCCTTCTCCACAGACACTAGGCAGGGCCTCAGAAGCAAGAACAAGCTACTCCCAGCCTCTCCCCAAGGCCCGTACGTACTTAAAATTCACTAACACAAATGCAAATGGATCATTCAACAGGAAGTGTGTGCACGGAACAGCGAACATGTCAATAAAGCTCAGGAAATGACTGAATTCTTCCAGCGCTGAGATTTCTCTAGATGCGGCCCCACACCTTACCACATCGATTTTTTCTTTTTCATACCACTGCTTAAATGTCAATGTATTCAATCTGATTTTGAAATGTGTGCTGCTGGCCATCTCCAAAAGAGGCTCAGAGGGAGGATCTAAAGCCCAGAGGAGATCTAATGGAAATTTATCAGTGTCCGGTTATCAACTCAGCCATGTGCAGGCTGTTGGGGGGGGCACTACTGTATGCAGACTGTATGGATTTATCAGTCTGTCCAAATGAAATTAGCGGGTTAAGCCGAAGCAGACACAATCATATTAAATATTAGCATAAGCTTCACCTCCTCCATCCTTCGCCCAAGGTGGGAGGCAGGCTAATCCCTGTCACAGCTGACACGCTGTTTGGTCTCTCGGGGAAGTGCCTGAGTGGAAGGAGCCTGGCTGCTCTATGCATTGGTAATGTTTCGTTTTGTGGAGGTTGTGGTTAGAAGCTCTGAGGCGTTTTTCAGGTGCGTTTAGAAAACCTTCAACTTAGCAGCTCGCTGTAATTGAGTTATTTCAGACTAAAGTGAAACAGATTGAGAGATTAAGCATTAGCTTAGCGCCAGTGTAATGGTAAATGCTAATGTTTCATCGGTGAAAGCAAAACAGTTTTTAAGCCAGTGTTCCTAGTCTTTCTAAGAAACACAGCATTAATCACTGATTAGCACCAGTCAGGACAGGTCATGAGAAAGCCTCGGCTAAACAGCAGCGCTGGGTTATTGTGTTTAAAGTTACTGTTATATATACACACACTGGCCACTTCATTAGATACAAATACACTTTGTCCATTTTATCAGTTCTACAGATTGTAGCCCATCTGTTTCTCTGTTTACTGTGTTATCCTCCTTTCACCTGTTCTTCAATGATCAGGACCTCCACAGAGCTGGTTTGATTTGTGTGGTGAATCAGTGTGGTGGTGGTGTGTTACTGAGTGTGGTGCTGGCATGAATGGATCAGATACAGCAGAGCTGCTGATGTTTTAACACCTCAGTGTCCCTTCTGGAGTGCGCCATGTGAGCACCAGTGAAGGACTAGAGGATGATCAGCACAAACTGTACAGCAACAGATGAGCTGCTGTCTCTGACTTGATCTACAAGGAGGACCAACAAGACAGACGTGTTCACTTGTATCAGTGCAACACACACTAACACACCACCACCACATCAGCATCACTGCAGTGTTGAGAATGATCCATCACCAAAATAATACGTTATGTGGAGGTCCTGGTCACTGAAGAACAGGGTGAAAGGAGGATAACAGAGAAACAGATGGACTGATATGCTCAGTGCAACTGATAAAATGGACAATGAGTGCAGATACAACGTGGCCAATGAAGTGGCCATTGAGTGTATAAGCCATTACTAAATCTATACATGGTGTGAAGAATGTGAGAATAAGACAGTTCACTATGCACTTACATTTGGAGTGGTTGTCACAGAGTGCAGCGGCCCTCATATCACACAGCCGGATGGAGCCTTTACTGCTGCTGTAGACAAATGTGTTACAGTGATGAGGATGAAACTCTGCTGCTGTTATCACCTCCGTCAGTTCCTCCATGTTGGTTGGCTTAATGTCCACAATGTCTAGAAATGTGGCTCAGGAAACACATGGAACATGGCAGTATGCAATTCTACTTCTTAGTAACAGTGTTAGTAGTCATTTGTCCACATTTTTTCCAAGCTTGTGGCCGGCAGCTTTAACTCATAATTTCTCATTATTATTAAAACAGTAACAACTGAACACAAATGGAGAAAGAACATTAGACAGGAATGGACCTATTTATGCTTTGCTATGTGTGAAGGAGACTATGTCTAAAAAGTCTTCATAAATTATTCAGCAGTTCCTGTTTGGCTCAATCTAAGCAGCTATGGCTCCACCCTGTCACTGTCCTCCCACAAAGGTCCCCAATCAATAATCACCCAGATCTGTTCCTGATTACTGGACTCATTAGAGCTGCTGTATGTACTTCTGTGTTGGCCTCTGTTGCTGTGCCTTTAATAATCTTAATCTGAGTATATATTTCTGTACTGTGTACTATATACTGTACAATTTCATTGTACAGGAAAACATGTTTCTTTACTGTGCATATAACAATAAAGCTTTGAATATACAATCTACAATGTATTGTTCCTGTTTATCTTTTTAACAATAATGAAATGTTTTGGGGTTTTATGTGTTTATCTGCCTGTAAAGACAAATATTGTGATACAGACTTGTATGTACAAAATGGACAACACTAGTCAAATTACATGTTTCATTGATTTTGGGTGGTACGCTGGCTTGATGGGTAGCACGCTCACATCTTAGCACTGAGGTCTTGGGTTCAAGTCCCCCAAGTTATCATGTTCTCTCTGTTTCTGCGTGGGTTTCCTCCCACAGTCCAAAAACATAAAGATGAGGTGAACTGGCTACTCTAAATGACCCTGGTGTGTGTGAATGAATGTTCATGCCTTGATATGGTTTGGCACTCTGTCCTGGGTGACGCCCCTAGTGCTTGATGTGGTCCTACAGGTGGATGGTTGAGAGTACGCTGTGTGTGATTTGCTGCCAGTTCTCACCGGTGTGTGTGGAGTTCTAAGTGTGATCTGTTAACTGTAAAGCATCCTTGGGTATTAGAAAAGTGCTATAGAAGTGTAACATACATTCATTTTTTATGTGAAAATAAGTTAAAAGAGAATACACTCCTGTATACTGTTACTGTTTACTTGCTGAATTTAACATACTAGGAGGAACAAACATAAAATGTGGCCTGTGCAGAAGTTAGGGCATATTGATTAGATTATGTTTTATAGCAAATAAACATCATTTGTGCCCTAAATGTTATGTGTAAATTTGGTCCCTTACTATTGCGTCTCTAAAATAGAATATCATGAAAAGGTTACATTGTGTTCATAATTTAATTAAAAAATTAATATATTTTATATTTATTACACATAAAGTGACATATTTCAAGTCCTTTTTGTTTGAATGTTGATGCTGTTTGCATAGAAATTTAAAATGAAACACACTAATAATTTGAGATTCTTATGTTCATGAGTCTGTTTCTGCAGTGAAGGATACTGAAGCTTCTGTTGGTGATCTCCAGGTGCCACAGGTTGATCCTCAGGTCATCTGTAGACATGTATGTTTCATAGTCACTGTTAACGGAGATGGAGTTGATGTGGTATGTGTGGCCATTGGAGAACACTCTTCTGGGTGTGGCCTCCACCATGAGGTCCATTGGCCGTAGCACTGGGACCTGTGTCAGCAGGGCAAAAGAAAGATGATAATAAGAATTTATGGCCAGATCCAAGTCTAAAACCTCTCAACTATATGTTCCTCACAAGACAAAAGAATATTGCATTTAGAACTGCATACAAAAATATGTTTTACATAGAAAAAGGCATTTTTGTCTTTGTAGACATCTGCATTTCAGTTTGCCTCAAAAACATTTTGAGCCCCGTTCATATTTAGCCCTTCATTGTCCCTAACTGGAGGCTAAATCCTCCATAATGGCTTTTCAGCCTGGGCTTGACATTCATGATCAAGGCCATATAGAGGGACAGGACCACAATACTGCACTTCCTACTGCGCCATGTCTTTTCTACACAGGTTGTAATTGCACAGTGCAGATGCTGTGCACACTTAGTTCTGAAATGACGTGTGTTTAGAAGCAGCAGGCAGTCTTCCTCCTAATTGCTCAACATTCTGGAGTGCTTCTCCACAGTGTATGAGAGGCATTCAGAACAGCGCTTAGCACCAACACAACAATGCTTCTCATTATCTTCAAAACTGCCCAAGTGAGTTTTTAGATATGAATATGAATGGAGCTCAGCTTAAATTGCTACTCAAATCCTTTCATTCACAAATAGACCCATTCATTCTCACAGCCAGGTAAAGCGATGACTGGGCATTGTGGTGCAATGTGGTATGTAAATTTTTCTTCTTGTGTGTTTGCCACATTGCTACCAAAAGCAGTCATGGACACCAGAAAGCCTGAGAACTAGGGATGCACTGTTATAGAACAAAACACTGTTATAGCCAATACCACCATTTTTATCTTTCTTTAAAGCCACCGTGAAATACTCAAAAACTAACAAGAAAGTTGCTCAAAAGAAGAATCCAGTTGGAAGAACAGAGGTTTGGTCCCTGAATAGTCTTTTAAGTTCCATGGAACCACCGGAGGTTCCAGACATGATTCCACACATCAGTCCTCTCAAGGTGAAACATATGTAAAACAAAAGGGTCCCAGAAGAGTATCTCTTCTAACTAAAATGTCACCAAGGGTGGACCTCGGGTGAACACATACTGTATGCCACTCGATGGAACCAGAAGGAGGCAATCTGCCCCAGCATGATACCCAGCTTTAAAAGGAAACATGCCAGGAGATACAGGTTTATGGGAAGAGCCCACATGGCAAAATACAATCACAGCACAGGAGGAAAAAAGCAGGAAAGTCTCTAACCCCAGAGAAGGATTCCCAAAGAAGGCCAGAGACCACATGTTAGAGATTGTTTTAAACAGTCAGGGCAGAGCCCCTTAGAGAAAAACACCAGTTACTGGCTGAGTCAGACCTGCACAGGCAATGCCAATGACACAGCACTAAATACACTTAGCAAAGATCTTAAATGAGTCATCCACCATCCACCTTATCAAAGGTAGAAGGCCACATGGTGGGGCGACCCTGTACAACATGATTATGGTAAACATTAAACTTTATGTATAATGACAATGCAGTTGAAGGTAAAAACGATGAACTTTTTGTGCATAGTACAGTGATGTTATTGTTATGTTATCTTCAATTTAAAGAAGAGAAGAAATGCTGGTGATACATCACTGCATACATGAGCACAAATGGGACACCAGACCAAATAATAATAATAATAATAATAATAACATTATTATTATTATTATTATTATTATTATTATCCCATTTATCTGTGAATAATGTACAAGTATAAGCTATATCGTGTCAGCCCCGACTAAAGCTGCCTCATGACTGCAGTTCTGCTTTGCTGAGGAATGACTTTCTATTCTCAGCTCAGATAGATCAGGAAAGCCAATCCCTCACTGCTTTAAAGAATCTTGTCTCCAGTGTATCTCTCCACAGTGTTCCAGTAAAGCTTGGGGAAAAAATCACTATTTTAGTCACTGTATTTTTATCCAGGTGCATTTTCAATAACATGCATGAGCATAAATTAGAATACTCCTAGAACAGAAAGCTATAAATATGAGCATTTATCCAAAAATTATAGTAAACATTCTGACTTTTAATGATGAAAAGATATTTTTCCCATAATTAGTTTATTTTCAGTAAAAGCAATTTATGTCCCAATATGTGAACCAAATTGTTAGGCAAATTTGTTTAAAAGTAAGTCATATGATAAACACCTCCTGAAATTCTCAAGACCCTTTGTAACAGCATAACCAAGGTAGAAGTCATTTTCACAGCAGGGTAAATGGGTTTAGGTAATAGAGTTGCACGTCCACTCTGGGGCATAACGTCAATGTAATAGTTATTACCTAACATAATATAATGAGACATATTTTCACTATAATGAAACATGGTCATAAATATCCACTAAACATATATGATGTTATTTCTTATGGACATTAATTCAAATAAAAATATATTGCTTTATTGGTGGAATAACTCTAATGCTGTACCTCTCTTTATCCAAGTTATGTTATAGTATAATTCCAAGTTTTGCCCCAAATAATATTAGTGTAATGTGCGTGGGAGTTAAGGGTGAAGCAGGAGATGTTAGCAGCGTTGGGGTCCAAACAAGAGATTTTATTACAAATGCAAAAAACCTGTGGCTATCAAACAAAACACAAGCATGGAGACAAACTCTGGAACATGTGTGACATACATAACATGGTTGATTACACTTGAACCACACATGAACATTAAATGACTGATGAAGGACTAGAAACATAAGGAAGCTTAAATAACAAACTTAATCAGTGGGGGGAATTAACACGCGGGGCTGTGAGATCACACGAGACAGGTACTGAACATTAACCAGGCAGGACGACGTGACGAGGGCAGGAACATAAGAGACATGATGTGAATGTAAACAAAAAGCACATGGTGACGAGACATGTGGACAGAGACAGCACCAGGCAACATGTAAACACAAGCACATAATGTGGACAAAGACTAGGAATGGATTAGGCAGAGGTGGAGGTGTGACAATCAGTCAGTATATCCCTTAAACTACAGGCCTGTTGTTCAGTAATCTCAAAACAACTGTCAACAACTGTCAAATTTTTGCCAATTTTATGCCCTTCTCTATGTGGTAGTAGCAAATTAACCTATCCCATTCACTAGGGGGCTCTCTCCATCACTTTGCACTGTCCCTGACTCTAGGAGGGTGAACACATGCACAAGCTTCCTCCGCTGCGTGCGATATGCAACTCTTTTCAAACTACCGCTGATACATCGTCACTGGGGAGTCAATGAGCTCAGAGGAAAGCGCAGGATTCCCAACTCTGAATGGACCAATCAGTAGACGCCTGAGACAGCGAACTTTGCAATGTGTGAATGATAGAGAGAGAGAGAGCGCCATCTACCCGCCCAGAGAGAGCGCGGACAATTTTTGCTCTCTTGGGCCCCGGCTGTTGATGGCAAACAGCATGACCAGGATTCAAACTCGCGATCCTCTGGTAATAGTGTCAGCGTCTTAACCTGTAGAGCCACTCAGGGCTCCCCAACTGTCAAATTTTGAATGAACACAGACTGATAACTATCAACGTGGATGCAAGTGAATTCAGTCAGAAATGAGAACTCCTATCAATTCATCATCCTGCTTTTGCAAGTGTCAGTGATGGCTGCATCTTCTAAGGGTTAATATCAAGTGTCCACTGGCTGCTGAACTGACATATCTGGCACAGATTGGATTTAGGAGCTCAGTAAAGGCCTCAGGGGTAAAAGCACATGCGGTGAGGAGAGCAGGAATATGGCACTGCCAAAACACATGACATGTGTGCTCATCTCACCCCTCTGCTCCCTCCTCCTCAACCACACCTCTCCTCACTCATCCGCCTGTGCCCACCGATAAATCCCTCGCTCCTTCTCCAGCACACATACATTTCACGCTCCAAATGGGATTGCCACCCTCTCCCTGCCATCAGCCCTGTGTCAGGCTAATCTTCCACACCGGCCAGACAATGCTGCGGGAGTAGAACGCCTTAATCCATTAGGCCACGGTGGCGAAAAACAGACACCACACCAAACACTAATGGATACACCGAGTCGTGCCCCCCCTTTTGTATGTGGATTCAATTTGGAGGGATGGGTGAAAGAGCACGAGAAACATAAGGAGAAAGAGAAATGATCACGTCTTCTTCACTGCACACACTCATCACTCTGAGCAGCTGCTTTTTGATTAAGAGAGAGACGCTGTCTATTGATGATAGAAGATCATTCATCAGCACTGGCCCTGAGCACAGTAAATGTGATTTTCACATGGGAATTGAATCGAGTAGTGACTGCTTCATGTAGCATTTACAACACCAAATCCTGATGAACTGCTGACTGCCACTAGGGACTGGGCTTAGTTTCAATCCAGAGATGGTAAAATCTCCATACTGCAATAAGCCATTCTAGAGCTGCAGAGGTATTCTGAGTATAGGGGATGAAAATAGGAGATCACAGTCTATTTTAGTCTAAGAAACCCCAACACAGGCAAGGACATCCCCTTTCAATCTGAAGCTGATTGTACATATTTTCTTGCAACATCACTGCTAAACACTTTACAGTGAATTGTGTCATTTTCATCCAGTAGACCCTGATCTTCATACTTCTTATGTGAGCTAGCCTGGAGCTTTCACACCCTCAGCGACTGCTGTCGACATCAAGAGCAGATTTACATATCTGAAACATGTCTGTACTGTTTCACTTCAGAGACAGTGGAACAGACAATGCTTAAGACAGTTTTAGATGCACGTACTTGTTCTTTAAAGAATGTCTCAGTGGTATAAAGACTAAGGGCTAAGGCATCAATTCAACATATGTCGAAATTTCATATTTTATCCACCATTTGATTTGATCATTTTGTGCAACTTACTTGTATAATTATTATTAAACACACACAACACACATATAATTCTGACTGCATTAACAATTTACAATAAAATTTCATGGTATTTTTAAGGTTTTCAATCTGCAAGTCCAAGTCTTAGAGCTTTTATACAGCAACTACTATAAACAAAGACCACAGTGTCAAATAGTCTCAATGTAGTAGTGAACCCATCCCATTAAATAGAGGCTCTCCCCATCATTTTGCAATGTCCCTGGCTCTAGGAGGGTGAAGACAAGCACAAGCCTCCTCCACCTCTTTTTGAACTACCACTGATACACTGTCACTGGGGAGCCAACATGCTCAGAGGGAAGCTCAGGAACACCAGCTCCGATGGACTAATCAGTACATGCCTGAGCCAGTGGACACTGCATTGTGAAAGTGATGGAAGAGAGTGCCATCTACCCACCTAGGGAGAGAAAGGCTGTCAATTCAATCTCACAATTCTCTAATCATTGTGTCAGCATCTTAGCCCACTGAGCCACTTGGGGCCCTAGTTGCAGTTTTCTGCAGTTACAATAAACATCTTACTGGGCTCAGTCCACCTGGAACTACTGTTTCTCCTTCACTGTATCTCATGATTTGTAATATAATAACACATGCTTATAATTTACTGCTACTATGTTTCATTCTGCAAAACACTGAAAGTGTTCAATTTTATGTTATGACGTTTTATAAAATGTTATGTATGTTCATCTTGCAGCTCAAATTTGTGTCAGAGGAGGTCATCCTTTAGCAGGACCAAAATCTGAATGCTAACTTCTAAATGTCTGGGACTTGATTTACAACCAAAAATCACCACTTCAACCTAATTTCAACATTTTCACAACATTTTCAAACATCTTTTTTTTCCAAAAAGATATGGCTCATGACTTTTTGGATGCAAAATGTTAAAATTTTGGGTCACAAAAGCCCTTGTGATAAACAAGAAACACAAGGGCTTTAGCTTTCACATGACACATTTTGTCTGCATCTTAGAAAATAAGAATGTCTGAATGTGGGGAATGCAATTTAAGAAGATTTTAATCATTTCTAACATTTCAAAACACAATTTCATCTCCACATTTAGACTTATTTATCATGATGCACTGATGTATTTCTATAATTCCTACTATAGTACTGACCCGTAGTGAGGTAATGGTGGAAGGGTCTCGAATCCTCCCATCCTCGTCCTTCAGATTGTAGCCTTCTGGTCTTTTATCTCGCTCACTGATCTTCCACAGCTTCACAGTTTTATCTACACACACATACACACACACATAGAATTAACACAAGAAAGCACAAGAGCGTGAGTGAGCAAAGACAGACAGAGTCTGCACACAATCTGGCACAATACTGGCAGCTCTCCAGCTCAGTGGAGGATATAAGATGAAGTCATACCGTCTGAGAGGAGATGCACACATCCCCTGAGATGAATTACTTGCTTGACAGCTACAGTATATGTTACACATTACCTCAGTAGACTTTATGTGTTCAATTCAGTCTGTAAAATAATTTCAATCATGGATTTTATAACTATGATGTCATACAATATTATAGGCATAGTAATACAATATTATTCCACCACATCACAATGCAACATGATTAGCTGAAAGGGTTTCACTGAGTGCCAGTATCTCCCACATTTTACATTTTATGTTAATCTTGTAATCTTATTAACATGTAATATAACAATGGTAACCAGCATATGTAATTTTAAAGAGCCCATATCCTACAAACCATGTCAGAAAAAGTTGGGACAGTATAGAAAAAAAAAACTACAATGTTTCTTACATTGACGTTGAGGTTTATTTCATTGCAGACCATGTGAACCCAAGATATGTAATATTTTGTCTTGTCAACTGCATTTCTGCATTTCATTGGTTTGATCTCTGGGAAGATCATGACTAAGGGTGCTTTCACACCTAAATGTTTTGGTCCAGACTTTCTGACTTTTCAGTTTGGTCAGAACCAAGATAGGTGTGAAAGGGGCTGTGAACCACGGTCCGGACCAAAGAAGCAAAATTTGGTCCAACCAAATGAGGTTGTCTCATTCTGGTTTCACTGAGCCATGGTCCAGTTTGTTTGCAGTATGAAAACACTTTTCAAGAATGTTTGGACTTTCAGACCAACTACAGGAAGTGTACACAGGTGGTAACAACATTCAACAACAATAACAGAAGTAAAATAACAAGAACAGCAGCAAAAATGAGCCGTGGTAGCACATAGAGCGAGGAGGAGATGACATGTTTAATATAATTTTGGTCTGATGATCATGTGAAAAACAAAATGCTGAAACGTGCAGCTTATTTTCTGAGAGGATGAGAGAGAAATGACAGAGCAAACTAAAGAAACTGCGGCAGTAGTCTATAAAAGTATATAAACGAAGTATATTAAGCATCATGTCCTACTACAAACCAGTCAGTGTTGAGTGTAGGAACATGCACCTCACGTAAGTAATGACCACAGCAAGTAGGCGTGTCATAGTAAAAGTCCTTGGTGCACTCACAAAAATGCAGTGTAAAAACAAACTTAACCAGACCAAATATATACAAAGTAACAAAACACACAAACCTTGGTTCAGACCATAGTCCAGACCTTCAGCTGTGAAAGCAAAAAAGTGCCCTTGAGCAAGGCACCTCACCCTCAACTGCTCCCAGGGCACAGGGCTGCCCACTGCTTCGGGCACATGTTCACAGCCTAATGTGTTCAGTAGTGTGTGTGTGTGTTTCACATTTCAGGCCTTCAGCACATTCCAATAAAAGTCGGAATTGGGCAAATTAGGGCTAGTAAAGACTACAGATGTGATTTCAAACAGGTGATGTAAACAAGAGACTGCAGTCATGAATTGGTACAAAAGCAGTATCCACAAAAGTTGGAGCAAAAATAGGCAGAGAACAAATATGTGAACAAATGATTGAAATATGTGAAAAGAAAGAAAGGATGTGCACATTTCTCTTTGGACAGTGCATAAAACATTAATCGATTGTAGGTAATTTCAGTGTGTAAAGGAATATTTCTCTTCACAAAGACATTAATTGGCTTGAATACAAGTAGTCAGGTATAACTTAAAGGTGTGAAAACATGTAGAATTGTATGAATGTTAATAAATGAACTTAAACATTAAAAAACTGGTGCCTTTTAGTTGGAACAATAACACTAGCAACAAAATACAGGATTTCCATGAAAATTTATTATTACAAGTATTTCAATACTGTAACATTAAATTAACTCAGATGATAGCATTGAATATTTCTACATTTAATATGTATGAGGTCTCCGTGTTCTTCACTTTGGATTAAGACAGTCGACAGGTTGAAAAAAATGATAATTTGTGTAGAGCCATCGGTCACTAGCTAGTATCAGCAAGGCAAGAAAACATGGCTGTATTTATGTCAATGGCCATGCGATAGCAGCATTACACAATTTAATTCTTTGTCTTCTTTGTAAATAACTTACATTTTGAAAATCGGATCATTATTGATTTTACAGCCATTAGAAGTCATGCAAGCAGTAAGGCCTAGAGAAAATGTCAGCTACGATGGATGTGAAAGCCGATAGTAGCCTAACATGTCATCAACCATTTTAATACTTTGACTAATGTTAAAGAGCTTTTTATCCTCTTTGTAACAAATTTTAAATTTTGAAAATCGGACAATTATTAGCAAAGTTAAAGCTTTGAGAAGGCAGAAGTGCTGGCTATGTGCCATTGTTTACAAGCTTCACTTCCACACAACATGGCGGCTCTATGATGTCGCGCCGGCCTCAATGCTAGCGAATAGGCAGCGTCCTATCCAGTAATATAGATCATTGGTCACAACATCATTGTGCTTGCTGGGTATTCCACATAATGTAAGCTATACTCACCATTGGTGGACAGCAAGAAGTATGCAGCATTCTGCTGGGGCAGCCACCGAATCTTGTTAATCTTCTCTTCAATCTCCAAACTCTTCAGGTAGTCGAACTCTGGCTCATGGCTCTGGAACGTGCTGTAAACATTATATTCTCCTCTCCTGTGGGGCTGGTTCTTACTCTGTATCAAATAAGACAGATAATTCAGCAATAATACATGAGAAGGTCATGCTTTTACATGAGATATTGGCACTGGTGTAATGTAGTGGTCATCAGACTATGAGCTTCACTCATAATTTCCCAATAACTGTTTATTATACGGACACTAAACACAGATATACTGATTTCTCAGATGTTGTTTGATGGTGTAAACTGTTAGTCATTAAACACCACTCAGCTGATTGGAGGTTCATTCACATATCTGTTAAATTTAGCACTTAACAGTGCAGCTGCTGATGGAAGCGTGTTAGTAGATTCATTACTGTACTGACCATGTTTCTTTGAGTTTTGAGTGCAGTCAAGTATTGTTTCTGGTGGGGTCATTTGCTAGGTTATGTGTATGTGGAGAATGTCAGTATCAGCACTCTTAGAACATCTCTCAGCTAATCAGATTGTGTACTCAGGACTAACTGTGGTATAATAATAATTTAACAAATATTCCATAAATAGATAGTTTTGTTGTCTGTAACAGGAATTAGTACTGAGTATAATATATCTATGTTACTAACTGCATGCAAAGTGTGTCTAAAATGATCTATTACATATAACACAGCACTGATCAGTACTTTCTCTGAAGCAATTGATGGTAAGCCAGCACCTGTAAATATAAATTAAGTACACAGCAATAAGGGATGAGTTCACATTAACTATCACTATGGAGTTTTTCAAAGCAATGAATTAATACATGAGGCTGGACTCTGCCCTCTTGTACAGTATGTGTGTGAACTGCAGATGTGTTGTGTACTAAACAGGTGGTATATATTGGGTTTATGTGTCTACAGACTGATTGTTACATTTTGTCATTGGTTTTACAGAACATTGATTTTTGAACACTAGCATGATGGTGTAGCTTTTAGTAAAGCTAACTCAGCTAGCACACACTGAAGACAGTACTATACTATAGTCTGAAATAGCTAGCAGTTAGCTAGCAAATAGCTAGCACTGTGACTAGATGGGAGCAAGACTATACTTTCATTTTGAAAATGCCAGTTGTGTGACAATACTATCCTACAAAACCCAGGCGTTACGTATTGTAGTACATAGTGTATGTATTATAAGAGCATAGTGTACAATTTGATAACCACCTACAGTTTGCTACATAATATTATCACTTAAGTAGTAGTACAATGGTCATGTTAGTCATAGAACATCTTAAGGTGTTCCTTCATTGGGTTAGGGTTAGGGTTAGGTTCCTTTACTTCATTGAGTTTCACCACAGTAGGAGATCCACGGCAACACTAGATATAAAATTAATATAGAAAGGATTTTAACGGCTGTGCTTCACAGCAGTATTGGCAGCTGAATGTGGTGAACAGCCTGTTGTGCTTCTTGCATTTACCTCCTGTTCCCGTTGGAAAACCACCACTCGTCCTCCTTTGTCTCCAGTGGCCAAGAGCTCCCCTGTTGAGTTGAACTCAACCGTAGAGATGATGTCAGCTGTAACAGCACAAACAGAGAGGGTTAAAACACTACCTCAGTGCCTTGCAGAGAATCCACAGCACAACATTCAACAGCATTTTCAGTCAAATCAGATTATATTACATTTGGTGGACTTTAGCAGAAAGATTCATCTGAAGTGACTGAGAAACTGCATCACTTCATCATACACTGTGTTAATAAAATGCAGTGCACACCCTGTCAAGGACACTGTGCGCTCAAGTGTCTTCCAAAACCTAATTAGTATAAAGCAGGCCATAGAGGCATATCAAAACAGAATGAATACTGCAAATTGACTTCAGTGATAATGTAAAATATCGTCCTAATGACCCACATTCTGCAGAAAATGGGTTAAAGGAGACTTATAAGAGCCAGTGGATGATCAGAGCTTGGGAGTATGGAATGTAATCCCCCAAAATCATCTTTCAAAATCCAGGCTAGACTATAATTCCTCTGTTTAACCAAAGAGCTGCCTATGAGTGGGAAATCAGTAAGTAGTTCAGATTCAGTGCTGCTGTTTCAGCAGAATTTCCTTCCCTGTTTCCTCTGGAGAGCGAGTTCATTCCACTGGAGAGATGCAGTGTTTTCTGTCCATTCATTACCATATCATGGAGAATTTTAGCATAACCACACAAGCTCCAAACTAGTCTAACATTTTCACAAGACCAGATTACTGCAGAACACTTTTCCAGTCTAATCTCTGCATATGTAGCATATGGTTGATAACCATGGACATGGCATTTGCCCACTGGCTTCTGCAAATGACTCTCCATGTTAATCGACTTTACGCTGCAGATAGAGATTAGGTTGAAATATGTAAATATTCCTTAAATGAAACAGATGTAAAAAGATTACTTGTAAGCTCATATATACAGAATTACACAAATAGCAGTTATCCCAGAAGCAATGCTGCTTTATTCAGTGCACAGACCTACAATGAAAACTTGAGGAAAAAAGAGCTACTCAGTAACATTAAACCATTTTAATGTAGCATCCATTCCTACCTTTCAGATATCTCCTTCTATTCTCTGTCAAGAGATGCATCTGTTTTAGAAGCCGTGCCTTCGTTGAAGGTGTAGTGGCTTTCAAAGTGCTTAGGGAGAATAAAATGGCAACATTCCTTCTCTCGTCACCTGTTTACCAGCCTCAGTTAGAGAAAATGCTATTGAAAATCTGGACACAACCCCAACTGAGGGGAATAATTTCGCTCAGAGTGGATGTGCTTTCAGTAGTATGCTCTTATGAAAAATGGAGAGCCACAAATCTAATGAAGTGAGAGAGAAAGAGAGAGAGAGAGAGGGAGAGAGCGAGAGAGAAGAGCTTCGATTTATTTTTCCTCACCCCCTCCATGGATTTAAAGCTAGCTGAATGGGGACCAGGAGGAAGCGGTTGCCATGGAAACCACTTCCATCATGGAGCAGAGAAGCACATTACAGCTCACTGAGCGACTCGACCGTGTTAAGAGTGCCACAGCTAACCGAACTAGTGGCCAGCGCTTGGCTTTTTAATACAGGCAGACATTCAGCATTTTATTCTCGTAATGCTCTGTGGTTAGATTCTCAAGCCTCTTCAGAACGATTAGACATAAACAGGTTATAAAAGCACTGTGCTGAACTTTAGGTGCTTATTACTGTAGTCACTAAGCACAACACTCCATAAATCTTGTTTTGGACTTGTTTCGAGCTACTGTAATAATCAAACAAACCAGAGACACATGAACCCCCCAAAGGAGGAGTGTGATGGGCTTTATGTTGTAAAGCAGGGTCACCCAGAGTGACTGCTTTCAGATATAATGGAGTATCAGTGTGTGTTGTGGTGAGGGTCAAATTGAGAGGATTATGACAGGGAGCCCTGCTGTTTTTCTGGGCTACTGGGGAATGTCAGAGGAGCGTTTTCCAACCTAATCTCTATCTACCACATCTGTATTGTGTGGTTGATGACCATTGGCAATAGTTTTACCACAATTCCATGTATTAACAAAAGAAAAGAATACAGAAACACATGTTGATATTATTGCCAATGGAAATATCACTGTTCAATGAATAATAAGTGTCTCCAACATGATAACTTTACAGAAGAGGGCAAAACATTCAATGCTTTCAATGAAGTTCATTGTAAAGAGATTATATTCAATACAATTTTGGAACCTTTCTATTTGTCCAATTCCCCTTTTTAACAATGTAAAGGACACTTCATATTATGCAGACAACTAAAAATCTTCCAAAATATAAATACTTGTTTATCTTTGGACAGTGATGATATGATACAGATGCAGCAGCTATGAGGTGCAAAAACTCTGGAGTATTCCTTAAACAGGCATGATGATCATAGTACAGCATACACATAGAGAGACAAAGACGTGTAGAGCATACTGTACATCAGACAGCATGTTCTAGTAGAAGCCCAAAGCAGAGAAGTAAGCCCAGACACAGAATAATTCATTATAATTGCACTCCCCAGCTTTGAAATTTATCATGCAAGGTAGCTGCTGATGTAACATGGCCCCAGGAGTCGTTGTTGCCTTGAGCGTTCTAGGCGCCCATTTTTGCATCAAAGTAACTCAGAAAGTGTCTAGAGAAAGCTACACTGTATTATATTATATTCAAATGGTGAAGAGCCTTTCCTCTGCATTTTACAGTGTAAGCATAAAAATAGATGATCATCAGTCACTGGACAGAAGGCAAATGTAGCTGCTTAGCAGCATCTGCCTCATTATGAACACATTAGCCTGCCAAGCAACTACAAGCAGATAAGAACTGAAGATCTGTAATGAATTTCATCTCTCTATCTATCTCTCTCTCTCTCTCTCTCTCTCTCTCTCTCACACACACACACACACACACACATTCTTGTCAACAGTTCAGTGAAACCTCATTATATATATATAGTTTTTTTTTCAGATATAATCATTAATATGGACATTACCATAAAACGCAGATCTGCGCATTTTTCCTTACCAGATAATCAACACCCCAATTATTTATTCACAACACATTTTTTTAAAATTTCTACTGTGTTAAAATAAGTGTTTTTAGATAAAATTTGAAAGATGCCAAAAACCCACAACCTCTAAATTTGTACCTATGAATGATTTTATCCGCGAAAATTCAATTTGCTCAAAATAGGCAGGAAAACCACAAACATGGCAACTCTTATGAGGCTAAGATTGCTCATAAGTAACTTGAACTCCCAACAAGCATCACACAAACTACATGACCATCAACTCAGTGCTTAAAAATTTGAAATTTTTACACTGTGAAAACAAAACAGTCTGTAAACTTCACATTTTGTGATCAGACACTGTGAAATTTTGAATCAACATATTTCTCCTTTAAAATGTTACATTTACTCAGATTAAACTTTTGATCTGTCATCTATGTTCTATTACGAATAAAATATTGACATTTGCCATCTCCACATCATTGCATTCAGTTTTTATTCACAATTTGTTTAGTGTCCCAACTTTTTTGGAATCCGGTTTGTACATAAATGAGTACATAAACTATAATGAGCTTTAAGTCAATCCAAATAGACCTGCTTATAGGCCACTGAAGTCATGAGTCATTATGTACTATTAAACTTTAACACTATTATATAACAACATAAACTACTGACACAGCAGGCTATTTCTGTCAATTCAATGTTCTGCAGTGATAACTTTCAGGTATTAATATAATCTGAGGATAGGTGGAGAAGACAGAAAGACTCAAATTAAAGACTGGGTTTCTGTATTTGTAGACCTGCAGCTGCTGTGCCAGCCGTCTGGCTTTTGAGAAGCATGTGTCCTGAAGTGGCCTGTTTCCTCCTGCTGCCTGTGACAGATAGTCAGAGTAGTGTTTTGTAGTGCAGAGTGAATAAATCCTTCAGGCAGCCAGGTCAAAGGTTGGCTGGTCACATGACAGCATGCTTCCTGGTAATACTGATCCATCCTCCACGCAAACAGCCTCCTCTCATCATTCACACACCATAAAGTAGGTTACCGTGCCAACCTGCCCTCTCTCAGCATCCCTGTTGGCCATGAAACATGTATGATAGGTGCATCCCCATCACTGAGGCAGCTTGGGAAAAGACGGAAATGAGAGAGAACGTCCTACCGCCTCAAGCGCACTAATAACACCACCACAACACACTCCAATACAGTCGTTTCCTTTTTATTGTATTTACAGATTGAGTTTCCTCACCTTTGAGCAGACACAATAAGCATGTGATTGAATCAGGGATGTCTCAATGGGAAAATATAGACTTGGAAAGGAAATGAGTGCTAGCAAAGAGAAGGAATGTTATTATATGCATATTATTAGTTATTATCTTTTCAATGGGCGTGAATGGGAGGGGGGTGCTGTGAATTGAAAATAGTTCCGTTTTATGCAATTAAAATATTTGTGACATCAGGCATATTGCCCTAAATTGTAATGTTCTATTGAAAATCAATGCAAGATATTTAATGGTCTGTACTGAATATTATATCATGATGCAAAAAACACTGTATATATTATATGATACAAATGACACCCCTAGGAAAGGGACTATGAGAATATATTAGCACTTATTCATGAATATTGTGTAAAATGATGCAGACTGTGAATCATGTATGAACTTCCCCACGTCTGTCTTGTCTGATTCATGAAAGTGTGTTTTGGCACAACTGATAAATCAAGATTTGAGCATGGAACCAAGCCCACATGCAAATGTTTAATTTACATATAATTTACATGTAAAAAAATTTATTTCTACAGAGATTTTTAATGATAGTGAGTCAATAAAAGAAAAGTATTCACTAATAAGTCAAAGGTTGTGTAGAACATGGTGATGAGCAAGAAGAAGTCTGCTCCCCCATGACAAAAGTTTAATGTTGGAATAATGCGGCTGATGTAAGACAAGAAAGTAAAAACAGAGATATGACCTTTTAAATTTGATATATTATATTTATTTATCTGTAAAAGTATCAAGGCAGTAGGGGTATAACAGTATATTAGACACCTTGTTCTACACAAGATAAGCTGTTTTGCATTTTTGTATTGTAGCTATTTATAGTATGAGTAGTATAAAGCCAAAGCACAGTGCAGTATATCATAATGTAATGTTAATAATTACAGAATGTCTTTATGTCATTGTGCAGGTAAAAATATCTACTTTTGTGTTGTATGCACAAATTATTTGTATTATTGTTATTTTGGTAATATATTACTGTAAGATACTGATCATAAGTCAATAGGACACATACTTAAGCTCATCATGACAGCTGACATAAACCTACATAAACATTTATAGTATTATTACATGAGGTCGTGTCATCTGCATTGAAGCCTGCTTTTGCCAGCCCTTATAAGCCTTATGACAGATGACACCTATTATAATATAATATTAATATAATATTATATTATTACAATTAATTATTAAATTAATAATTAATATCATTTATAATAAAATAATATAATAAATTAATACATAAAAAATATAATAATAATAATAATAATAATAATAATAATAATAATAATAATAATAATAATAATATAATTAAAAAACTTTATATGTAAAGTTATAGTATTTTAAATCATGCATTTTGAACAATAATTAATTGATTAATTAAATATCAAAAACACACCTTCCTACAAATTAATAGATATTTAAAACAGGACTTACACAGAGAGTATACAGGACTTAGGAGAGTATACAGGAGCACTTATACAAAAGGTGGCTCTGAGGAGCTTAAGATATTGCTTTGAGGAACCCAGGACTAATGAATTGCGCTTGATGAAACAGTGAAGTAGTCAGAGGTTCCTGCAAGAACTTCTGGACTATTAACAGGCTGCACAGTAACTCTGTTACATATGCAGGTTTTTGAATCACCTGAAATGTATTGTATCACACTGGGGTTCTCTTTTTGCAGCGTATCACAAAAATGTCTGTAAACTTCACATTTTATGATCAGATTTGAGTGCATGCCTAGGAATTTGAGTGCATGACTAGGAATGTAGTAAACAGGAGCATGTAATGCTAACTTAAATGGATGGATGTTGTGGTAGTGTATTTGATACTGTAGCTACTGTCAGCCCTGGCAAAGCTCAAAGAGCAATGTGGAACCCCAGCACAGCAGCCTGGGACATGACAGGGGAGCCAATACTGCAGTATGTAGGTCACCGTGTGTCTGCTGATGCTGAAGCACAGCACCAGCTAGAACACGTCCACATCCAACATCAATGCTGCAGTCAAAGCAATTAGATAGAAAAAGCAAACCAGTTTTTTTCCTGCGTAAGGCTAGTTGTGTAAGCGGAATTGTAGGAATTAAGTAGGGAGCTGGCAGGGTGATGGGTGGCGGAATGCAATTATTAAACCTTAGGCATGGCTGAGATTAGTGCACTTCTGCTGAGCTCTGCATGTCAAAGGATCAGCCTGCAAGGACAGACCTACACACGCACGTACACATCTAACATGCATTCTTTCCAACACAGACTTTTCGATTCAAGACTCAGTATCTACTCTGTGTTCAACAACAAAGGCTAGCTGACATCAATGTCTCTACACACCTCGACTGTGAAGTGGACACACTAGATTTGCTCAGAAAATGAGGGTGGCTCAAGGGTGGCCGCCGGCCAAGAGGTGTGAAATCATCTTGGCTTGTCACCACATTGCTAAGGGTCAAGGCACAGAAAGTTCTACATATTTGCTCTTCAAGCTTTACTACTTTCTGCATTAAAGGAGGAGCTCTCTAATGTCACACTTGCACAGTTTCCCACTTACTCTAAACACAGACAGCCAAGACATGCTTCTTTAGCTTTAACTGGAGCTACAAGGATAATGTCACCAAAATTTCTTCCTTGTATTATATTAATCTCATAGCAACAAAATCTCAGACACCAAATATGTCTTGGCTCTTTTTTGTACTAGTGCTATGTGAACAGGTAATGGAGGCTTTTACTCCTATACTAGCATTCTGAAAACTGTATATTTAATTTATAGCACAAAGTATGTTGAAAATTAGCTTATCATAAATAGACTTTGTTATGTGTTTTTATGACATACTGCTCCCCAAAGATGGACACAATTAAATCTCAACACATTTAGGCTTCAATATAAAGAAAATGATCACAATAGTATTGCTGAATATTGCCATTACAATTACGGGTGAAAATGTCAATACATTTGTTTATTATAATATGTTTTGTGTACTGTATTGATTCTCAAAAACACTGTATCAATTTGAGTTAATAGTTTATAATAGCAGTTCATGTTGAGTTGTGTTTAAACTCCTGACAGACAGAGACAGGCAGATAGATACATAGATGGATGGATGTATACAGTGCCCTCCATAATTATTGGCACCCCTAGTTAAAATGTGTTAAAAGCCTTAAAATATATACACTTTTTATTGCAGAAGAATAATTTCACTCTGAAAAAGTTTAGTAAAAAGCAACATTCAACTCAAGTGAAAAAAAGAAAGAAAGAAAAAATCCTGACTGAGAAATAATAATTTCCCATAAAATGACCTGTTCCACAATTATTGGCACCCTTAACAATTTCTTAGAAATAAATGTATTTGAACCATTTATGTCATTTTACTGTAGTTTATAAAGTGGATCAAAGTATCTAGGAACCTTTAATTAGTAATTCATCACTTCCTGTTTCCCTGGGGTATAAATATGGCATTACATAAAGGCCTATTTCTCTTATTCACTCTTAAAAATGGGAAAGACAAGAGAACACACTATTCAAGTAAGGCAGATGTGTGTTGACCTTCATAAATCAGGCAATAGCAACAAGAAAATAGCCACTCACCTGCAGATGCCCTTATCTACAGTCAGAGCAATAATCAAAATGTTCAAAACATCTGGAACTGTGACAAACAAGCCTGGAAGAGGACGCAAGTGTATCTTGCCACCATGCGCAGTGAGAAAGATGGTAAGAGAAGTGAAAAAAAGTTCTCCAAAGCTCACTGCAAGAGAATTGAATCAAATGGTAGCATCTTGGGGTTACGAGGTCTCCCAAACAACCATCAGGCGCTATCTACATGCCAACAAGCTGTTTGGGAGGCATGCATGGAGAAAGCCTTTTCTGAGTTATACTCATAAGCGTAAACAGGTGGAGTTTGCCAAGTGGTACTGGGATTTTAACTGGGACCATGTCCTTTGGTCAGATGAGACCAAAATAGAGCTTTTTTGTAACAAACACTGTAAGCATAACACCAAGGATGAGTGCACAGAAAAACACCTCATGCCCACTGTTAAGTATGGGGGAGGATTGGTGATGCTGTGGGCCTATTTCTCCTCCACAGGACCTAGGAACCTTGTAAGGATACATGGGATCATGAACTCTGTGAAATATCAGGACAGAATCAGATCAGAATCTGGTGACCTCTGCCCAAAAGATGGGTCATCACTGGGTCGTTCAGCAAGATAATGACCCTAAACATATGGCCAAATCTACTCAACAATGGTTCAGAAGGCACAAAATCAAGCTCCTCTTATGGCCATTTCAGTCCCCAGGCCCAGACCTCAACCCAATACAAAACCAGTGGGGAGAGTGCATAGGAGAAGATCCAGGACTCTGGATGATTTAGAGAGGTTGTACAAAGAGGAATTGTTAAAGATGCCTCTTTCTGTATTCTCCCACCTTGTGCTGTCTTGTTGGCAAAAGGAGGCTGTACAAAGTACTAAAACCAGAGGTGGCAATAATTGTGGCACACATGATTTCATTCAAAAGATTTATTTCTTAATGGGTGATTTTTTTCCCACCAAATGAAGGCACTTGAATTAAAGCTTAGATTTTTCTCTTTTTTTGCTTTGTTGTCCTATATTACTAAAAAAAGAATTTATTAGAAGCCAAAGAACACTTCTTAACCAGGGGTGCCAATAATTATGGAGGGCATAG
>BRDA01005387.1:14681-57736 GCA_036984385.1 Crenuchus spilurus | reverse complement strand
ATTAAACTGGCTGTTCCAGTACATCCTACAGATGCTCAATCACTTTTAGGTCTGAGAAATTTGGAGGACACTGTCAGTATATACTGACCTGTGGACTGGGAGCACCTGATTACTACCAACCCAGTTACTATAATTAAGTGGCTCAGGTCTGCATATACTTGCATATTTTATCCAGCATCCAATACACTGAGTACAAAAACTGAGTGCTCCTCTAATCCATCCCAGACCTTCACATGCACTTTATCTTATCAATATTAATACTGTGTCTGATCAGTGTATCTTTATTAGCATCAGTATGAAAAAGAAACCCTTTGTGTACGAATACGTCGTGTACACTACAGATGGTCCAGAATGCAGCAGCACGTCTGGTTTTTAACCATCCAAAACGGGCACATGTCACCCCACTGCTCATTGAGCTACACTGGCTTCCGATTGCTGCCCGGATCAAACACAAAGCCTGCACGATCGCCTATAAGGTGATGACAGAGCAGGCTCCATCTTATCTGCACTCGCTCTTAAAAGCTTATGTCCCTGCCCGGTCGCTGCGCTCCTCCACTGAACGTCGCCTTGCTTTGCCTAACATTCACACAAAGCAATCCAGACTGTTCTCCTCAGTAGTTCCCAGATGGTGGAACAAGCTGCCTACCACCACTAGAGCAGAGGTGTCCCTCACTGGGTTCAAGAAACTCCTAAAATCCGAGCTCTTCAAAGAGCACCTGCTCTAGTGATACCAAATACTCCCCATGAGTACTGATATGCACTCAGCATTCGATATCGAAATGTTAATTATAGTATACTAGTACTAGTAAATACTAGTACAACTCTAGTATTCTAGCATTTGTACTTTTATACTATTGTAAGTCGCTTTGGATAAAAGCGTCCACTAAATGCAATGTAATGTCATGTAAAATATTGCAATTTGATTTGAATGGTATAAAAATATATCTATTACATGATATCCATTATGCATCATCACTAGAGATGGAACGATCGATCGGCTATGTATCGGTATCGGCCGATTTTTAATCAAAATATGCGATCGGCGATCGGCCGATATCTTTTGAAATTTAGCCGATCTCAAGATTTCTGTATTTCCAGCTAGCGTTTCATCAAGGAAGAGGAGCCCTCCGCGAACCACATCCTGTCAGGTCCCTGCAGTTCCTAGCTGAGCCACTAGAGGGAAATACATACCCTTTTTTCAACAAACAGACTAAAACAGAAGGAGTCACGAGTGGCTAAAGAACCTGCTTACTGTGTTCAGCTGCATGTGCGGATATACAGAATGTCGTCAGTCTGGCAGTTTTTTTTTACCTAGTGTGAAAAAAACATATCCAAGGCAATTTGTAAAATTTGTAAAGTCGACGTCCCTCGAGGAGGAACCAAGACAAAGACATTTAATACTACTAATCTGATACGACATGAGTACACCACGCGGCTGAGTACAGTGAGTATCAGCAAACAGCAGAGCTAGCACGGCTAACTAGCTTACTGTTTTTCGTTTATAATAATAATAATATTAATAATTCAAGATCTACATTGAATGGTTGCAGCTTTCGTTTTAAAACAAGGGTCTATGTTTAATAGGTGCACTTTGACTTTGATAATTTGTTTTTTTCGTTTGGTAATCATTAATGCAGGTTTAATGATTAGAATTGCAGTATTGTCTGTATCTGTATAATTTACAGGTTAAAGGTTTAATGATTTTAGTACTGACCTTTTAACTTTAATTTAAATTTGATTTTAAAATAATTATACACTTAATGTTTGCAGTTTTTTCGTTGTAAAATAACCATGCATCTCCATTTAATGGCTGAAATTTTGCCTGTATTCATTTCATTTACTGTATTTTTCGTTTTAAATGTATGAATCTAAATTTAATGACTGCAATATTGGCTGTATTTGTATGATTTAGGTCATTTACTGCTAATGTTTTTATAGATGTGATGTTCACATGAGTTTGTTATTAACGGCAATAAACAGTTTCGACCATATTTCGTCTTGTTTGTGCCAACAACTGCTCCTAGATTTGCGTGGCATATAGCCCCGCCCTCGATGGGTATCGGCGATCGGCCGATCGCGCTGAAAAGGGATCGGAAATCGAAATCGGCCTCAAAAACGCAGATCTCAACGAAAAACCATCTCTAATCATCACATATTCGCATCAATAATATCACACTGTCACAGTGAGGTTACATCCCTAAAAATGATCATTTTGAACAAGAAACCGTATGCATATAAAATACTTTAGTCTTCTGTTGCATTTTATTGTTTATATTACTAAAACAAATAAGTAATAAGCATTTCAACAGGAGTCTGAATTCCAGTCTTGAATTACATCCCACAATTAAGGCAGCATCACACTGTTTATATAGTGATGTACTGGTCAAATTTACTACAATAAATGTGGACACACGCACGCACACACACACACACACACACACACACACACACACACACACTGAATGCAGATTTGTATTAGTCAAAGGGCACAAAGCCAAATTCTTTGAACACACACATTAGGTAAGAGTTAAAAGACAAACACATAGCTATTTTAATACAGGCTCTTCACCTTCAAACACATTATAAATTCACTGGCATGACTATATGGGACCTGGGGGGCATGCAGACAATTAAACTCCTCTAGTTACACTGCAACAGCCCAATAAATATCCTGCCCCTGATCCCAGGACAGCACATGCATGGTCCATTATTCACCCAACTCCATGTTATATAACAAGCATCATGAGTCATTGTGACTTTCAGACTTTACGGTCAAGGACACTGAATGTTTGGGAAACAAGGATTGAGCGAGTAAGTGCTGAGGTCAAACAAGACTTTTTAATCCTTTGTAGTCCATAAAATGTCACAAGATAATTGTTACTACAGGGGAATATTATGAAAGGATCAACTGAATGGAAGGAACTGTAATGGCTTCTTTATAGTGTTGTACATTTTTATATTTGTGGTTATTGAGGTCTTTGTAGATCTTATTTCATGTTGTAAAGTAAGAGCAGAACTATTAAGAGCATGTATTATTTTTGGACAGGGAGGCTGGGTGTCACCCTCAGGGTGCTGACTTGCTAGAATAAGAGGCCATTCTTTGTCTACATCTTGACTGACAGCAGGAGACCATTACAGTCCTGCTGACTGATAACAGGTCTGATCATTAGTGCTCCATTGTGGTTTCCTGGCTGTCTAATAAGCAAAGGGAGATCAGTAACAGATGTCACTCCATAACAGGACAGAATTCAAATTATTTTGAAACCACCTCTTGATGTATGTTAATTATACAGAGTCATAATTCAAACAAAACTATATGTCCAAATGTTTGTGGACACCCCATCTAACGACCGCAATCATCTACTTTCACCTAATTGCAGACAGTTTGTCTAGTCCCTGTACAGAAGTACTGCCAATTGAATAGGACTCTCTGGAGCAGATAAACATGAACCTCTTGGCATCATGCCTAATGCCAAGTGTGGGCTAGAAGGGTATAAAGCCCCCAGCATTGAGCTGTGGTGCAATGGAACTGGAATAATGGCTCCATCCAGTAATTTTGAGATCAGTTGGTGATTTGGGGATGAGGTGGGTGGTGATCATCCATCATTCTGACCTCACTAGCACTCTTGTCACTGAATGCAATCAAATCCTCACAGCAATGCTGCAAAAATCTAGTAGAGTCTTCACTGGACAGCAGAAACCGTTACTTTAACAAAAACAAGATACACTGTTCAATTAGAGCTGGGCGATTTGGCCAAAAAATGTATCACGATAAATTTTTCTATATTGATCAAACTCGATAATTATCACAATATTAAATTTTCTAACACTGTCTTAGTTTTAAACAACATCTTTCTAAAAACATCAGACTAATACATGAAATGTTACTATTTAAAATATTAAATTGTTTATTGCCAGAACATAATATTGTAGTGTCGGACTGGACGCGTTGAAAGGATGGATGAGAAAGACGTTCAATATGTTCAATACTGCTGAAGATGAAACAATGAACAAGCAGGTGTCCCAGTACTTCTGTTTGTATATTGTATATAAGGAAGCTGCTCGACTTGGCTTGCCAACCTGCCTTCATTGGTCAAACAAGTGAATTGGTTGGCAGGACCATGAGCTCATCTCTGATAATGAACTACATCTTTTGCTGCCTTCCACTCCTGGCTCTCCTTCCCTTGGCACAAAATAAAGAAATTACAACAAGAGCGCACAGTGTAACTAGTTAATTATCATTAAATAATCTTATGATGAATCTGTTTACATTCATATATGCTACTTTATAATTATTCTCACATTCTATTCTCATCCAGTTACACTGACTCAGTATAAACAAAAAAATAATGTGGGAGAGCAGGCCTCCTTGAGCCTTAGTTTTTCACTGTAGGGGTGATTTTAATAAGAATTATAAACACAGAGAATTAGTTCAGTGGCAGCACTGCCCCAGAGCATGCACAGTCACATGCTCTTGCTCACAAGTCATCTGGTTAAGCACACTTCTATTCAGTGCTGGAATGTACACAGCTTGGCTTAGAAACATAAAGAAACAGAAGACAAAAGACTGCATAGCTTCAGTAATAAAGTCCAGCTTTGTGTTATCATCAAAATACATGATCGACAAAAGCATGCCAGACAATGTCAACATGAGAACTACGTAAACGAACACAGTCATTTCCTTTCATGCTACTAAATAAACAATGAGTCTGGTTCTTTTGAGGTTTAAATAGTTACACTAGTGCAATCTACATCATGAGAATAGTGTCAACAATGTTAATGAGCATCACAGTACATGACCTCAAAAAATTTTTCTTGCTTTGAACTTCTTCTGTTTCACTTACAAAGCAGACAACATCAACTGATGTTACCAGATGATTCCTATTTCTAACTGACTGAAAAACTGACAGTTTAGGGCTACTGTGCTCAAATGTTCATTCATTCATTATCACACCCGCTTAATCCTTATCAGGGTCGCGGTTAGTCCCCTACCCCCTCACTGGGCGCAGGGCAGGGCATTACACTATTCAACTAAGCCCAGGACAGGGTGCCAGTCCATCGCTGGGTGAACACGCACACACATACACATACATGCACACACATGGACAATTTAGAGTAGCCAATTCACCTGACCTCCATGTTTTTGGACTGTGGGAGGAAACCAGAGGCCCCGGAGGAAACCCACACAGACACGGGGAGAACATGGAAACTCCTGCTCAAATGTTTGTATTTTTTATTCATTTGATTGCACTTTAGAATTAAATGTTACATTTCTACATAGCAGTAATATCACTGTATCTAATCTAAAACTGTAGGACACACATTACAAACATTTATGCATCAGCATCTGCACCAGTATCAGTATTGACAGATAAATACAAGAAAAATACTGGTGATCAGTATCGCCTTAGAATTCCTATATCAGTGCATCCCTATCGGGTTCACATACAAAACCCCTAAAGAAATGTAGTGTAAATAAAAATAATGTATGGCCATGACTTTATAAGTTATGGGAATTAAATAGTTAAGGCGTGGCCATGACTTACTAAAGTGTCACGTTCCCACATCTTACTAAGTTGTGTCCAAGCATTAGGATTCTGTTCCCATGCCTTACTAAGTCATGGCCATGCATTAGGCTCTCGTTCCTATGCCTTACTAAATCATGGACATGCATTAGGATCTTGATCTTACTAAGTTGTGGCCATGAATTAGGATCTCATTCCCACACATTAGGATCTTGTTCCCATGCCTAACTAAATTGTGACCACGCATTAGGCTCTCATTTCCATGACTTACTAAATCATGGCCACGCATTAGGATCTCATTCCCATGTTTTGCTAAGTCATGGCCAAGCAATAAGATCTTGTTCCCATCTCTTACTAAGTTAGGATCTTGTTCCCTTGCTGTGGCCATGCATTAGGATCTCATTCCAATGCCTTACTTACTAAGTTGTGGCCATGCATTAGTATCTGGTTCCCATGCCTTACTTAATAACTTGTGGCCAAGCATTAGGATCTTGTTCCCATCTCTTATTAAGCTGTGTCCACACATTATGATCTTGTTCCCATACCTTACTAAGTTGTGGCCACACATTATGATCTTGTTCCCATGCCTTAATAAGTTGTAGCCACACATTAGGATCCTGTTCCCATGCCTTACTAAGTTGTGACCATACTTGATCTAGCTGTCACGTTATGGGCTCAGTACTAACACTAACTAACCTTTGAAACCAAAAGTAAACATTATCCAATCAGTTGTATGTTTTGGAAAAGGAACACTTTACAGATCTGTTTGTTGATCCTGACACTCTGTTCTAAGTCTGATTTAGGACATTAAGTTTAGGAAAATGTATGAAGACAAAGTCTCCTTCACCTTCAAAAATGCACACATTCAGCCCTCCTCTTCCCAAACATCCTCAAAAACACATCCACACATATAAACTCTGCTCCATCCTACCTTCGGTGTGGCAGGTGGAGGACAGGATGGTGCTGGGTGGTCTGAAGAGGTAAGGCAGGTAACGGGAGAAACATTTCATCTTTTCCCGAATCTAAGCCTGTGTCTCATTAGGGATCGTCCCGCTGTGTGATCCACATCCTATCCCACAAAGCCCGGAGATGAGAAAGGAAGAGTCTCCTGTGCTTCATAGAGTTCCTGAAGCTGCAGAAGTGGCTCTCGGTGGCGCTGGACGTGCTGTGCGCTCTCGGCAGGACGGGAGGCTGGGCTGATGGCGGGGAGGGGCACCCGAGAGGGGCATCACTTACTGGCCCGTGACACCGTCTAACAGGCTGAATGCCTCTCTGAGCGCCAAACAACCTCCACCAACGCCTATAAATCCGCAGACTTTAGTAGTTCCTCTCTGTGGTGATATACAAATGTTTGCTTCCCTCCAGATGACTTCATTCACAATTAAAGAAAGGAAGACAGGGCTATAGAGTGAGTCTGGACAGAAAATGCAGGAAAGCGTAGAAATACAACAAAACGCCAACTGCTTCAACACATTCCAGTCAAAATCAACACAGCGAGCGCCCTCTGCTGGTGGTTCTTTTTGATACACAAGCTGAACTCTGCTACAAGTGGTTGACTTCACTGAAACATAAGCCTTACTTGTGTAAGATTCTGATTCATATTAAAAGCATGAAAGTGGCTTTGTCTTCAAACAAAATAACAATAATAATAATAATAATAATAATAATAATAATAATAGTAGTAAGTGGTTTCTAACAGTAGTAGCTTACCAGACACATTTATTTAATAGCTTCTTCAATCATGTTAAGCCTAACCAATTTTACTACGTTCCACTAGAATGGGTTGCTCTGGAGAAGCCCCTCAAATCTAAACCATTACTGTAGGAATACCAAATACCAGTAAGTAGTAATGATGGTATTGTATGATGGTATTACCATCATAGTAGTGTTCCAAAGCTATGCTTAAATTTTACTATTGGAACACTGGTACAATTTTACCACTGGTTGTACAGAATGATTGTAGTACCATGGAAGGCACCATGCCTGCTGCTAAGCATCAGTTAGAGAGGTATAAAACTCCCAACCCACAACGCTGGGATGTCAGGTCCAAAACTAATCATCCAGTACCTGACCTAACAAATGCTCTCATGGCTGAATACAATCAAATCCTTACTGGAATGTTTCAACATCCTACAGAGTAGATGCTGCTATTGCAGCAATCTGACTACAAACTCTGTAATATGCTTGATTTCAAAATAAATGTTACATGCACAGATGTCTACAAACCTTTGGACATAGTGCATTTAGGTTCCATTGCAACTACCTTTATGTAAGCCTAATAACAGCATCAGACAGAAGTGATTGTGTGTTTTCACTGTAAAAACTTTGCATTGTTTTTAAAAGCAACTTGGTCTACAGCATAAGTCATACCTGAGGACCCATAAACCATGACTTGTCCTAGAAACAAGATGACAACAGGTTCATGAGGCTGCAATATTGGCTATAAGCTTTGGGACCAGGTGCCATCTGCTCTCCAGAGTATCAGCATATCAAAGAGTTGACTTCATCTCTCCCTCTCACACAATCACTCACTCACTCTCTCCTCCTCCTCACTCTGACACACAGTGTCTGACTCACTGTTGGGAGCTCATGCTGGCTTTTTTTTTTTTAGAGGAAGCACTAAAATCTCACTGAATATTTATGAGCCACAAGGGTTTCTAATTATAGACTGACAGACAGGCATACACAGAGTCAGGCTTGAATGGCTATCACCTATATACTGTTAACGTCTTGTCTAATTTGTGAGAATACCTTTGGGTGGTTATGAAACATTTCTCAGCCAAGGGTGAAGGTGAAGTCTGTTGTTAAGTGTGTTTTTAATGAATGCTACAGGATGTCAGATAAACCAGTGAGTTGTCATCACAATCGCAGGCCCTATTGAGCAAGAGGTAGCCATAGTGTAGCATTTGTTCAATGTCCTACATTAATACATAAACTGTAATGCTGTGGTTTATATTTAGGACTGCTGTCATGCTTTTTCTTACAGAACTGCCCCAAAGTCCTGCAAGGATCTGATCTCGCTCTCAGCATGTCATCACCTTTTGAAAAAATCTAATCTATCTGAAAACCTGCACATTGATTAATATTTGGTTTTGAGGGAAATGTTCTGCATTTCACTCTAATATAAGAACATACAGCTCTTGAAAGACTACTGCAAATCATCAGTTTCTATAGTTTTACTGTTTATAGGATATGCTAGAGAAAATGTAAAAAAAAAATTTAATTATACAAAAGACTGAAAGCATTTCTCACAAATGTCAAACTGAAATATATTAATTTAGAGAATTTATTTGTCAAAGAAGACAACTGGTCAAAATAATAAAAATGTCTACAAAACTACTGTTAGGTGAATTTATGACATTCCTGCTGCAACAATTCAAGCAGCTCTGCTTTGTCTGTTAGCTTGGAATCATCCATATGCCTCTTGATCACATTCCAGGTTTTCAATGGGATTCAGTTCTGGAGAATAGGCCAACTGGTCTCTTTTTTGTATTTTTTTTTTTTAGAACTGTACAACTTTGACCAGTTATATAATAGCCTACAGTTCATGTTGTGTTAATACACTTAGCCATATCGGGCAGTTCTATTATTTTCAACCATTTAAATGTCCATAGTACTGCTATATAACCATATATATATATAAGTGCTTTAATTGCTTGTTATTAACATGTTCATTAATATTTTAATATAAAATTAGTATAATCAGAATTTGGATCAATGTTGCACAGATAAAGTAGACTGAAAATATTCCGTGCATTTAAAAAAGACTGAAAGTATGAAGCCAGATTCAAATGAATAATATTTAATGAGAGCTGCAAATGTGGCAACATTGGTTCTTACCTTCAGTTTGGTTCCCATTAGCTGAACCTTTCACCTGGGCAACACTCCAGCATGGATCATTAGCAATGCCCCCACGACCTTTACACCATCCAGAAAATGACCGAAATTAGTGAAAAGTCACTAAATGTAACACATGTGTCTCGTTAGGACAGTCTGAAGATTACTTACAAGGCATGATGATCTTTCCACCTTTTAGTTATATGTCTGTGTGCTCTGGAGAACGATGGAGGCTTTAGGAGAGAGTTGAGATGTGTTTTCTCCAGCAGACAGGAGGCAGGTGACCACTTCAAGCATGTACAAGGTACAAATGTGCACAGACAGCAATGAGTTCCCTCTCACTAATCACTGATCCTCGATAACAATCCTGAGTCAGTCAGTCTCTCTCTCTCTCTCTCTCTCTCTCTCTCTCTCTCTCTCTCTCTCTCTCTCTCTCTCTCTCTCTCTCACTCACTCTCTCTGTATGTGTGTGTGCATATGTGTGTGTGTGTGTGTGTATGTGTGTGTGTATATATATGTGATGGAGTACGCAACTAAAATTACTTTTAAATCAGATGCTGCTTTTGTTGCTTCATCAGTTTTCAGTAACAGCCTTGAATCCTCCACCATACCCTGTGCTGTAATTTTAGCTGACAGTCCTTTTTCTTCTAAAAACTGCTCTGAAGTCCTGCAGGGATCTCATTCACTCCCACCTGTTGAAAAATGTCTGTCCTGTCTAAAAGCCCACACATTGATTTCAAGCAACAACATAATTTCCATTATTTTTTACAAAGGAAGGATTGAGAAAGATAATTTGCTGTATGTCATTACTGTATGGATACATAGATAAATCAAAACATTATGACTAATATGCCTAATAATCTTATTTTTCGAGCACATCTCAGTCAATCAAATTAAGATCTGGAGAACTCACCACTGATGAGAACCTCACAGTTTGCTGTTTTAGCTCTGACTTAGCCATGACAATGTGTCCATTGACAAAGTCTCTCACATCTTAAGTCTGCCCATTTCTCCCACATCCGACATGTTCACTACTAGAACCAACTGTACTACAGTCAAATTTCTATCAGACCTTGGGCCACTGTTATAAGCTAGTCAACTGGAACACATAATCACATGTGAATGTACAATATTTTTTTTCATCAGTGCACTGTGGTGCTTGAAAGTTTGTGAAACCTTCAGGATTTTATATATTTCTGCATAAATTGGACTTAAAACTTCATGAGAACACAAGGCCTACAATAGACAAAGAGAACCAAATCAAACAAATGAAACAAAAATATTAGAGTAATTTATTTATTGAGGAAAAAGATCCATTATTACATGCCTGTAAGTGGCAAAGTATGTGAACCATTAGGATTAGCAGATCATTTGAAGATGAAATTTGAGTCAGATGTTGTCAATCAATTGGATGACAATCAGGTGTGAGTTAGAAATCTAGCAAAGTCTGATCTTCACAACATGTTTGTGGAAGTGTATCACGACACAAACAAAAGACAATTCTGAGGGCCTCAGAAGAAGAGGTGTCAGTCATTAGCCTTGAAAAGTTTACAAAACCATCTCAAAAGCATTTGGACTCCAACAATTCATAGTCAGACAGACTGTGTACTAATGGAGAAAATTCAAGTACAGTACATTATCACCCTCCCCAGGTGTGGTTGACCAACAAAGATCACACCAAAAACATGGTGTGTAATAGTCCTCAAGGTCACAAATGAACCCAAGGTAACGAGTCCACCATCAGAAGAACACTGAACATCAATGGTGTGCATGGCAGGGTTGTAAGGAGAAAGCTGCTGCTCTCCAAAAAGAACATTACTGCTCATCTGTAGTTTGCTAATGATCACATGGCTTTTGGAAAAATGTTTTGTTGATGAATGAGACCAAAATATATATTTTGGTTTGAATAAGAAGTGTTATGTTTGGAGAAAGGAACACTACATTCCAGCATAAAAACCTCATCCCATTTGTGAAATATGGTGGTGGTAGTATTATGGTTTGGGCCTGCTTTGCTGCATCTGAGCCAGGATGACTTGCCGTCATTGATGCAACAATGAATTCCGAATTATACCACCAAATTCTAAATGAAAATGTCAGGAGTTTGTGAGCTGAAACTTAAGAGAACATGAATCATGCAGAAAAAAAGTACACAAGTTGTTCTACCAAAGAATAGTTGAATTAATGTTTTGGAAAGTCAAAGTCTTTTGGTAACTTAATCCAATAGAAATGTTGAAGCAAACAGTTAATTGATTCCTCCAAGTTGATGTGCAGGACTGATCAACAATTACTGGAAACATTTAGTTACAATTATTGCTACAGAAGGGAGTCACACTAGATACTACTTTTGTCACTCACAGTCATGTAATAGTGGATAATTTCCCTTAATAAGTAAATGACCAACTCTAATATTTTTTGTCTTATTTGCTTGATTTGGTTCTATTTATCTACTTTTGGGACTTGTTATGCAGAACAACAGAACATTCTAATGGGTTCAAAAACTTTCAAGCATTGCTGTACATGCGTTATATCCATGTCCGTGCTATTTAACAGCTGTCACCTGTTTATCTTAATTACTATATAAATAATCTCGTTGACTTTTACAGTGATATTGATATTACCACTGATGAAAATACTCCATTGATGAAAATACCACTTTACTTTTTCTCATTCCTTCTGATTAGCTTTATTTAATGAATTTATTAAATTGCTTAATTAAATGTAATTTATTTAATTGATATCTTGCTTTAATGTGATGAAAAATAGGATATTTGTTTATATTAAGAAGATTTGTTTTCAGAATTGTGGCTACATTTTAAGTTCCTCCTCTACATCTATAAACCTCTATACTACACACACTATATAAAATATAGGGGTTTTATTGAACGCAGCCTTTGATTCATGCGAGAGTTGCGTTATTTAGGACTTTAATTGTGAAATCAGAAAGTAACTTCCTGTTGCAGCAGTTTTACGCTCCTTATCTACATTTACTTTGGTTCCGCTTGAGTTCTGATAGAACATGATAATAAATGTCAAATAAATATCGTGCACAGTTAACTCTTTAGAGACGAGTAATACTTTATGAAAAATGTGGCGTTTGAAAGCAGTTCATCACAAAGTGAGCCGCTCTGCCAAGGATTTGGAAGAATTCAAACACAAGAGGAGAGAACACGAAAAAGGTCTTTCATGTTTTTAAACTAAGATGTGGTATCATGGTTTACTTTGTGTTTATATACACACGCATGTAATATAGGCTACCTTACATGCACTTTCTGTTGATATAAGAGGAAGGAGAGAAAAAGGCATTTCATGTGCTTCAGTCTTATTAAAACATCACCCAGAATTCATATTTACATATTTTCCCACTAGATGTAGATCAGTGAGTACATGTTTTGCTTCTGTGGTTTGGAGAGGTGTGAGTAGCTATCTAATAGCTGTCTAGAATTTATTACTAGATTACTTACTAGAACTAGTCACCTAAACAGCCCATTTGTTTCTGATAAAATACATCACCAACTTATCTCAACCTGCTGAAGTCATATCCAGATGTTAATTAAGGTCGTACAGACAGGTTGATGTGTTTTAGGACAAAGTATAGTTTAATATGAACTATAAAATGAATAAACAATGCCTGTACTCCCTGTTATGACTGAATGTAGCACTGAGGTTTTTTGTTTTTTTTAATTTTTTTATATTTTACTTGCTGTGTCATGCTGTGTCCTACACAATCTATACTGACTGAACAGTCTATGAGACCTTAATAAAGATCTGTGTGCAACTTGAGAAAGTGCATGTTTTAATATCAGAAATGATTTAATGAAGTTACAAACAACTGATTTTTCTTTGTAATTGCATTTTTGCAGTTGTTTGTAGACTTAATTATCGAAGCTATAATGAAAAAAACATTAATCATTGCATGTGTGTGCTTAGGTAATTCTGACAAATAGTATTTCAAATACACTAGACATACATATAAATTAATACACCTGCATTTTCACTTTGTATCAGTACCTACAACACCATTAACATGAAAATGGATATATTTTTTATATAGAAATACATTCTGAAATACATTGTAATGTTTGGAATTTATTTTGGAATAAATAGCTATGTGATTGAAATTTACGTAAAAAATCTGTCCATATATTATTTTTCTAAAATATGTTCAGAGAAACTACAGAAACTAAATTTAGACTGCAATCGTGCCTTGGCTGATTGTCTACATTTGTTCTAAGTGGAAAAGTGGATAAATATGATTTATGTGTAAACTACGCCTTTAAAATCACTTTCCCTTCTTTACAGCACTGAGACAGGCAAGGAAAGACAGACAGCTTATTACTAAGAGGCTTCTGCTGAATGAAGATGAGGAGCAGGAGAAAGAGTTTATGGAAACAGACGCTATATCTTTGGACCAGGTAACCACTCTCTGCAAAGAGTGAAAAAAATGAATTAAATTAAATAATAAAATAACTGGTTCACAAAGCACTTTAGTATACTGTGAAAATGTGCTAAACGGCCCATATACCAAGACTCCCTGATTAGCTTATAGCATCTATTTCATGTTGTAAGTTATAATAAGAGTTTCAGCATGGACTGAAAGTTTATATGTATTTACATCTAGATGCGGGAGATGTTGCGCAGTGTACAGCATGGTGGAGAGGAGAAGGCTGCTCACCTGGCTGTCCTGAGGAAAGCTCTGAGAGATCCTCAGACGCACCTCATCTTCACTAAGTATGTCCACCAGTTTAAAAAAAGAGTTGCACCAAGTATTGAAAGTATAAAACATTTCAATGCTTAAATTGGACTTTTAATACCTTTTAAAAACTAGCTAACCATATTTTGCTGTATTTTGTTGACAATTGAACAGTTCTATAGGAAAGAGAGAACATTTTTAAAAGAACAGATATGTTAGTTAAGCTGTTAAAATCTTGAAATGTGTTCTATCAAATAAACATTTTGCATTAATAACAGTGATATGTTTTAATTTATAGCCAGAGTATTGATTTAGTATCAAGTAATGTAATAATATGCTTACTAGTGGTATCAAAATCAAAATTGTGGTGTTGTGACAACACTATGTTCAAATACACAAACTGTTTTACAAACTCTGACACATCTGACATAAGTCTTAATTTGCTTATACAAAGATTATGCATAGTTGCACAGAAATTGTCACTCCTTATGACAAAGTCTTTGTCTTCACTTGTGTCTGAAGGCTGGAGAACAGCATGTATGTGCTGGTTGGGCAGCTCAGTGGGCACAATGCCCAGTGTCAGCTGGAAGCAGCAAGATGTCTTCATGAGCTCTCTCATTCTCCTCAGCTTGGCGTGGGGCAGTCATGTGTACCAGCCACTCCTTACCTCCTCACATACCTCTCAAGCCCAAGTGCCAAACTCACGGTTATTGGGGATCTTGTTGTTTACAGAATAACCATGTTTATATGATTCACCTGTTTCTGATTTCTTTACTGTTTACTGATTTTCTCACTCTGTGTCTACAGGAGCTTTGCCTGTATACATTAGGGAATCTGTGGACGGATGGATCTGTAGTACAAGAGAAGCTTCTAGCTCAAGGCATAGTGTCTGCACTGTCTAGCTGCCTTAAGGTAACAGCTCATGGAAAATATTTAAGTTCCACTCAGTCATGGGAACATAAGAATGTAAGACAGTCATGTATTCATGTCCTGGATGACTGGTTCTGGGAGACATTCCACAAAGCAGGATTTAGCCCGATTGAGAATTGCTTGATAGGTGTGTCCTCATGGTCTTTTCCCATCCCATCAAAGCTAAACTTATAAATCCTACTTTGTGAAATTCCTGCCAGTACAGTTTGGTGCTCAGACACAGCTTCTAAACCTGTCAAATTAGTAGTTGAATTTAACCAGGTGTGCTGAGCAGGGAGGTCGCCAAACTATGCAGGACAGTGGCCCTCCAGGACAGGATTTGAACATCCCTGCCTTAGGTCTTTGCTCAGCTCATGCTATTTAAAATAGGATAAAATGGCCTTCAGGGAAATTCACAGCACACAGGGTAAAAGATAAAAAGCAAAACATTACTATAAATAATTACTAAACAAGACAAAACTAGTTTGCTTAACCTAAAATAAATTTAAGAATGAAAATTAAGGTAAGTATATGACTAGTGGGTGGTGGTTACCGCTCTTCCAATCTGTCGTCTGTCATCCTGTTTCTCTTCCAACCCGATGAGGAGTTAAACAGTCTGATGGCAAAAGGGACAAAGGAGTGTTGGTGTCTATTGGTCCTGCATTTGGGCAGGAGCAGTCTTCCACTGAAAAGGCTGCTCTGGTTGCTGATGACAGTGTGCAGTGGATGATGACAGTTTGTGAAGTGTTCTCTTCTCTGTCACTGTCACCAGAGTCGGCTCATCAGCTTATCCAGCCTACATGTGTCCTTCTTAGCCCCCCAGCACACCACAGTGTAAAAGAGGACACTGGTGACTGCGGACTGGTAGAACATCCACTGGAGTTTTCTGTAGATGTTGAAAGACCTCAGCCTTTTCAGGAAGCTCTCTGTCCCATTTTATATAGGTGGTTGGTGTTTGTTGTCCAGCCACAGCCCAAGGAACTCATATGAATCTACAGTTTCCACCTCAACTCCCTCTATTAGAACTGGTCTCTGACTTGGTCTGGACTTCCTAAAATCAATGACCAGCTCCGTAGTCTTTGAGGTGTTGAGCTGTAGATGGTTATTGCAGCACCAGTCTGTGAAGTCTCTCACCAAGCTCCGATACTCCTCCACCCTGTCACCTTTGATGCATCCAACTATGGCTGTGTCATCAGCGAACCTCTGGATGTGACACAGCTCAGAGTTGTAGTAGAAGTCCGAGGTGTACAGGGTGAAGATAAGAGGTGCCAGCACCATGCCCTGGGGTACTCCAGTGCTGCTGATCAGTGTCCCACATGATGTCCTTCAGTTTGACATACTGTGGCCTGTCAGTAAGGTAACTGGAGATCCAGGCTACCAGGTTGGAGTCCATACGCATCCTTTTCAGTTTATCCTGAGGCATAAGGGGCTGAATGGTGTTGAAGGCACTTGAGAAATCTAGGAAGACAATTCTCACTTTGCCGTCTCCTTTATCTAGATGTTAGTGGACTTGATATAGCAGATAGAGAATGTCATTGTCAAAACCAGTACCTGCCAGGTATGCAAACTGCAGATGCTCCTGGACATGTCACTTGGGGTCTGAGGAGGCTGAGGAAGAGCCACTCCAATATCTTCTGCAGGTGTGACGTGAGTGCCACAGGTCGGAAGTAATTTGGCTCACTGGGTTGGTTCTTCTTCTTGGGAATGGAATGATGCATGATGTTTTCCAGAGCGTGGGCTCTCTCCCTAGCTGCAAGCTAAGGTTGAAGATGTGTTGAAGTGGTTCGCCCAGTTCAGCAGCACAGGTCTTCAGCAAGTATGAGCACACCTTGTCCGGGCCTGCTGCTTTCCTGGGGTTTAGCTTCCTCAGCTGTTCTCTGACCTGGTCCGTAGTAAGGTGTGGAGGGGACTGTGTTGAGGTGGGAAAGGAGGAGGAGGAGGGGGCTACTGAGATGTCTTTGGGGAGGTTTGCTGACAGAGGAAGGGGAGATGGCTGTAGTGAGAGTGGGTTTTAATAATTTTATTGTTTTTATGAAGTTATTGTATACACATTGCTTGCATTGCTTATTCCAGTCAAGTGATCCTTGATATTTTTAAGGCCTGCACTTAAGGCAAGGGTGGGTAACTCCGGTCCTGAAGGCCAGATTTCTACACAGTTTGGTAATATTCCTGCTCAAACACATCTGATTCGACTTGGTAGACAATCACTAGGTTTAGTTGTGTCACTGCAACAAAAGCAGTAAACTGTGCTGTACTCCGGCCTTCAGTTCTCCATCCCTGGCTTAAGGGATTGTTTTGTAGAAGACTGCAATTTATGTCAATTTGATTAACTAGCTTTATATGTTCTTTCCAGAATCAGAGATGTAACCTGGCTGTGGTGGAGGCAGCAGGCTTTACTTTATGCCAGATTCTTCAAGATAAAGATGCTGCAGACAGAATTATTCCGTGGGTTTTGAGAGATGTACATAAAGCATCAGAATTTGTCAAACTAAACAATCAATTTGCTAAACAGTAAAATAGTTACCAACTGATGATCTTGAATAACAGTAATCTAAATAAATTAATTAATTTGTCATAATTTCTTCACTCTTTAACATCATATAGCATTATATTCTTGTTATGACCCTGTTATAAATGTAGCATTAATGCAGTAAATCAAACTGACTGTTGTATGTTTCTCAGGTTGGTCATGTCCTCTGACTTGGTCCATCATTTGATCTCAATTTTGACTCCAAATTCAGAGAATGGTTTGGGACCAGCAATCGAGTGTGCCTGGTGTTTACATTATATAGTGTCATGGTATGGTATTTTCACATCCTGTGCATGCTTTTTTTAGAAATGTAATATTGATTAAGTCCACATGATAGATTAGGTCAGTTCTGCTTTCCACAGTGAATTGTTTTTCACTGTTAATTTCTAACTTGTGAACATTCTGAGGGCACCTTTAAAATGACTGTTTGCATTAGCCCAGCATTGTTGTTTATTGCTGTGTGTATATTTTTGTTTGTGTTCATCTATTTGTGTTTAATTTGCTGAATCTTCTTTATAGTACCACTGATACCTCTACATTGCTAACTCAAGGAGTCCTTGGACAGTGCAGTAAGCTTTTAATTACACTAGGTGGTGCTGTTGCTAAAGGAGGAACTGAGGAGGGTCTAGAACTGGTAAGGCTGCTGTATTACTTTATTAGTTATAAACATATTTATCTGGTTAGTAGAATGTGAACAACTTTAATATGTGTAGCAATACTTATAGAGTAACACACATCATACAGTTAATATGGTAGACACCAATTGATTTAGTTGTGTCTTCTTTCCATTGTAGCTGATCTGGCCCCTGCTGCGCTGCCTGGGTAACCTGCTTGCCAGTGGGGCGAGTGAGGGTGCCGGATGTCCTGTAGGTTTAGAGGATGCCCGTCTTTTAGCTGCTCTGTGTGTGTTCAGCCAGACTTATTTACCATCCCACTGTGCTCTGGCCAGGGAGAGTCTGTGGGTACTCAACAACCTCACAGGTAACATCAATTACAAATGCTATGGTGGCATAAACAAGACCTGTATCCATGATCTTGGTGGATGAATCACAGACCAGAAAATGTGGTCTTGAGAAATAAGCTTGAAACCATAGAAAATGGACATTAAAGCAATGGTTCACAGCTAAAATAATATACACCATTTCCTCTTAATTGAAACATCAGTTGATCACCCAAGACATGTTTGGTGTGTGAAGTTTGCTTCTCTAACTTTGCAGGGGATCTAAAGCAGGGGTGGGGAACCGAAGGCCAGAGTTCAGCACAGTTGGCTGATTTCTCAGCTCTGACAACAGCTAAACCTGGTATTTAACTATTAAGCTGCATCAGAAAATCACTAAACTGTGCAGCAATTTGGCCTCAAGTGCCAGAGTTCCTCACCCCAGATCTGAAGTCTAATTCTGGCCTGTTTCAACAAAAAAGATTGAGTGACACAGACTTTGTTGTTGGGTAGATTAGCTCTGCAGCTTAAGCTAAAACTAAAGAAGCAAACGTCAGACACTAATCATGTTGTCTGACTGTGTTTGAGGTAAGGGAGAAATCTTTTTTACTGATTCAATCCTTTAAATACCTCACCTTTACAAAATGCAATCCTAACTATTTTAATCAGTGTCCTGTCGCTTTTTGCAGCTGGTTCAGCTGTGATTTGCTCAGCTTTACTGTTTTTCAACATGGTACCTGCACTACTCCAGCTTTTGGCCTTCTCTAAGGGAATCAATACTATGGTGAGAAAGATACACATACAGCTTTATCTGAACAGAGGTGAGACTGGTAAATCAAACAGCGCTGGCGTATTTCTGTTATAATGTGTTTCAAATTAATCTGAACTTTTTCAGTGGTTTCGTCCATAATGTCCTAATTGGTTGTCTATACAAGATACTACTTGTTTTCAAAGCATTCATACACTATATAAAATAATATTAGCTATTTCATCATTTCTAGAATTAAAATATTTAAACACCTTCATTAAAACTATAATAATTATGCCAGACTCATATTCTAGATACCATAATAACTGTTCTCTTCTCTGTGAGCAGGTGCTGAGAATTCTGGGTAACGTTGCCCACAATGGGGCTGGATATTGTGTTCAGCTGACTCAGTCCAGTCTGCTTCCTGGACTTTGTGCCACACTTAAAATGGCTGATCCAGATGTAGTGACATTGAGCCTTGAGGTTTTGTATCTGTTGACCACTAACAGCCCTCTGGTGAGTGAACCCAAAGGAGGCCAGCCTTTTCTTTCATGTACAATGTTAGCTACTTCAACTCTACTGAATGATTTTCACTGTAGAAATCACAAAGTATTCCATCCCAAAGTAAATATAGTCTGCTTTAGTGTTATATAAACTACCACATGAACGTATCAATTAGTGGAGGGACTCAATATGTTTCTCCAGTGGCTGTACACGTGACATTTATCAGACTCATAGGAGGAAAATGTAATTCCTACATGATGATATCCAGTTTCATAAATAAATGGTTTTCAGTTTAGTACTTAAGGAAGTAGTGTGTATACTTTTAAGAGAAGACTAATATTAAAATAGAAAAGTCAAGATTGCAAGGATTGAAAGAATTCACAGCAGCTAAAGGAACCCAGGAACCTTTCAATTTTCGTAACTATGTTTTAACATTGTGAGTATTTTAGAAGAACCTACACTATACGAAAAGTATTGGGACACCCACTCATTCATTGCTTCTTCTACAATACCGCTTTTGTTGGAGTAACTCTGCCTGCTGTCCAGGGAAGGTTTTCTAGTAGCTTTTGGAGCATTGCCGTGAGAACTTTTGAATTGAATTTGAATTTTATTTAATTTAGCAATGAGAGAATTAGTGAAGTGAGGATGTTGGATGATCACCACCTCATCTTATCCCCAACTCATCCCTAAAATTTTGAATACAGCAATACCATTTAGGAGAACACAGCTAAATACTGGGTCCTTTATAGCCCTCAAGTCCAGGCCTGGCTTTAAGCATGATTGGTTCATGTTTGTCTGCCCAAGACAGTCCTATTCTATTGGCAGTACTTCTCTACAGGGACTACACCAGCTGTGGGTGCATTTACAGATTAAACATTTATGCCAGTCTAACCTTTTTCTCCTTTAATACAGGTAGCTGAAGAGTTTGTTAAGCTGAATGGTGTTCCTCTGCTGGAAGCAATTCAATATAATAATGAAGAAGAGCAGCGTCTAAGGGCGTGTTACATCTTGGATCATTACCTTCACACTTGCTCCAGGGTTAGTAAACATTTTGTGACTGTTGAATGCTTCTGTAATATGAAGCATTTCTATGGAAATGCCTTATACAGTGGCATGCAAAAGATTGGCGACCCAGGTCAAAATTACTGTTACTGTGAACAGTTAATCAAGTTGAAGGTGAAATCTCCAAAAGGCATAAAGTCAAACATTTTAAGCAATATCAGTGTATTATTTTGGTTCAGTAAAATTTTAGAGAGAGAAAAGGGAAAACCTTGTAAAAGGAGATTTGAGCACTCAGATAATTGTGACCGAGGTCTCAGATCTTAATTACCCTGTTAGGGTTTTGGCTTGTTCACAATCCTTATTAGGAAAGGCCAGGTGAAGCAAACTTTATTAGGAAAGGCCAGGTGAGGCCAACAACAACAAAAAAAAAAAGCAGCTGCCTAGCTCTGAAAATGAAAATGGTTGAGGCCCACAAAGCAGGAGAAGGCTATAAGAAGATGAAAAGTCTTCAGGTTGCCATTTCCTCAGTTCGAAATGTAATTTAAAAATGGCAGTTAACAGAAACAGAGATGGTCAAGATGATCAAAAATGTCAGAGACACCTGCTCGTAGGATTGCTATAAAGGCAAATCAGAACCCCTTCTCGACTGCAAAAGACTTTCAGGAAGATTTATGAGACTCTGCAGTTGTGGTACATTGTTCTGCTGTTCAGCAACACCTGCCCAAATATAGCATTAATTGAAGAGTCATCAGAAGAAAACCCTTCCTGTATCCTCACCACAAAACTCAAACAGAACTTTGAATAACATCTAAACAAGCCTGGTTTTTGGAAACAACTCCTGTGGACCGATGAGGTTAAAATAGAACTCTCTGGCTACAGTGAACATGTTACATGTTATGGTTTCAAGGTATGTTTGGAGGAAAAAAACAGAACACCAACATTTCATGAACAGAACACCTCTCCAACCACTAAGCCTGGGGCTGGATTAATCATGTTTTGGACCTGTGTTGCAGCCAGTACCACAGGGAACATGTCAAGGGTAGAGGGAATTATGGATTCTTTGAAATTCCAGCAAATGGATAATGCTGAAAACACACCTCAAAATCCATAATAGACTGCCTCAGAAGGTGCAAGCTGAAGGTTTACGATGGCTGTCATATTCCCCTGATCTGAACATAATTGAAAATCTATGGATAAACTTAAGAAGAGCAATGCATACAAGATGTCCTTTTACAAGGACAAATGGATGAAATCCCTCAAACAAGAATTGAAAGACTCTTGGCTGCTACAGCAAGCTGTGATACTTGCCAAAGGAGGTGCTACTAGGTGCTTTTTGTTATTTGGAAAAAGTAAAAAATGTTTTTTGTTTAGCATACAAAGTGAATGTGTCATCTTTAACTCTTGGAGCCTTTTGGAGATTTTATCTTCAAATTGCTTAACTGTATACAGCAACATATATTTTGACCAGTGGTGCCCAAATGTTTGCATGCCACTGTATATATACTGTGAATATGAAATGTTTATTTGTATGTAGTATATGACAATTTGTAATAGATTAATTGTGGTAAATCCAGTGTGTCAACAGGAGGCATTTAAGGTGTGGTCAGCCATTAATCAATATGTACCTCTCATTTGTTTTAAAGGTGGAGAACCAAACCTGACTTCAGAGAGAAGACAACAAAATATGTCTACTGTACTTTCATTGTAAATTTCAAGACAAAACGCTATTGGTTGTTTAACAGGGTGTGTGTATCTATGTAGGCAAATATATTTTAAATATTTCCATAAAATGCTATAAATAAAGATTCTTATTTTGCATAAAATGTTGATTTGAAAATTTTATGACCTTGTCTAATATTTAAAAATGGCGCGTTGTAGGGACTTTTATTTTGAAAAAAGAAAAATATAGCTACACTGACAACAAATGGAAACGTCAGAAGGAAAATATCAAACAGTCTCAACTTACAAAATCCACTGTTAAAGCTCGGAGAAGTAAAGAGTGTACAGAAGAAGAAAACGTGAATCAGAGACATGTTTAGTCAGCTGCAGTACTGACTGCACTTTAGGTAACTGTTCTCTGTCCATTTGTTATGAAACTAATCATTCTCGCTGAAACACCGGTATGTTGCATCTGTTTTTGTCATTGTTAACAGCTGGTGTGATTACAGTCTGTAATATTTAATCACTGCTGATTTAACTCGAAATATTTGTTAGTAGGTTGGTTCATATAGGTTAAGTTAGCGGTCCTCTTTCGCCCATTAAAGAGTCTCCGTCTCTTTTAAAGAGTTAACCTGACTAGCTAATGTTGTGTTAAATTACTAAAGAATATAGCTACACGTTATGACCCGAGTTGACTACTGTTATCTATCTAGCTAACTAAACTACCTCAGAGATTACTGATTACTTTTGCTAACTTCAGATTTGTTAACGCTAGCTAGCTGTCTAGTTAGCCAGAAAAGTCAGCCTCTCTGGTCCACTTCTTCTGAGTTCCCCTCATATGTTAATGTTTTAACGGTCAACTATATTTAGTTTTCTTTTACCTTCATGGATGAAAACTAAAGTCACGGTACTGAACGCGTATAAATGTTAATATTTTGCAGGATAACTAGTGTTAATGTGGCTAGTTCCGCGGTGCTGACCGGGTTTATTCAGTGTAAGAGCTATGAGAGTCTGAACTCCCGTTATTAGACTGAAAATGTCTAATTAATAAACATTAATATATGTAAATATGCTTACACTAGTTGATTTAGTTCACATAGTACGTATCTGCGGTCCATTCTAAAATTAAAGAATAGTATAAACTTTTTAATGAGGAATTTCAGTAATGTATCATTAAGTAATCTCCATAAATAAACAGTAAAGGGTCGTTTATTTCATATATGAGAAAGATTTAGTCATCTGTGTGCGCTAATTCATTTGTCAATATTAATTTCCTAAATATATATTTTTAAGTGACAGTAAAAAAATGAATAGTCAAATATGAACTGCTTGTGAGTGTTTCATATTATTTAAAGGAAAATCAGAGCTACACAAACACCCTCTTATCCCAGCCTGTGTCCATGTGTCTGAGTTAGATTTCTGTTACTTTTAGCTAGCCTAGTAGTTCCTGTCTGATTTTAATTGTGCACTGGAGCTGTGCCACTTAGCTCTGTCTATGGCTAGGTGTTTGGCACACTTGCCTGTCAGCTCTGAGGTCTTGGGTTCAAGTCCCCACTAGGGTGAATTTTGCATGTTCTCATTGTGTCTGTATAGGTTTCCTCCAGGGTCTCTGGTTCCCTCCCACAGTCAAAAAACTTGAGAATCAGGTGAATTGGGTAATCTAAATTGTCAGTGTGTACCCAGCAATGGATTGGCACCATGTCCTGGGCTTAGTTAAGATAGTGTAATGCCCTGTGCCTGGTTCGGGGTATGGGACTAACCGTGACCCTGATAAGTGGATGGGATAATGAATGGGTGAATAATTATCCTAACTCCAGTGCAAAACTAGAGAACCAAACATTTGTCAGCAAATTCAGTATATTTGGGATAAGACCTCTGTGTAAATGAGTTTTTTGGTAATCATTAGTTTAACACTTCATCCATATCCTCTTAGACTGTCCTTGAGCTCCTCTGAGGTTCCATGAAGGGAACCTCCTTGAGCTCCTCTGAGGTTCTGTGAAGGGACATTATGCAGTTGGAGTCGCACCTGCGGCTTTGTCAGAACTGTGTGTGGTACTACAAGTGTTCTCGGCACTTACTATCACTTTCTGCTGCACACAGGCAAGTGTTCAACACTCTTATGCATCAGATATTGGGTTTCGGTCCATGTATGTTGCCAAGGGTGTCATGTACAGCAGCATATCTAGCTTTTTTAAATAAAACACACTAAACTGTAAACTGTCTAAGCTGACACATTTGATTTGTAAATATTACTTATTGTATATGTTGCACCATATTATCAGTATGTTCAGTACCATCGATGAAGTTCTTCAACTTTAAGGATCTGCATAAACTTTGTGTACTTACAAACATAAAGTAGTTTTGGTTTCAGCTGTGATAATTTGGTTGATGGAGCTCATAAGGAACTGTGATTTAGATTAATTTCAGTGCAGATTCTAGCTTATAAGAACATTCTTTCTATCTGAACATATGTACATGGATTATATAATAATAATCTATAATATAATCATAATATTTTTATTTTCATGCACATGAAAAATGGAGCATGAAGATGGAGGATAAATTTTGTTCCTCTGTGTTTGCAGGTCTTCCACAACTTACTATGACCTTCTTGGAGTTACACCTGATGCCTCACTGGAAGAAATAAAGACAGCATTTTTTAACAAATCAAAAAAGGTTATCTTATTATCTTAACATCACTTAAATGCAGTTTTCTTTAATGCATTTTATCTGGGCTCAAAGCTTGCAGTGGTCTCATGTTGAGATTAAAAGATGGCTATAGTAACTATGCAAAATCCTGGCTAAATGTAAAATATATGTTTATGTAAATATAAATATATTTTATATAGTAATTGGTACATGTAAACATTTAAAGGATCATATGATGCTTTGACAAATCGCATTATGTGCAGAATAGGCAAGAGCTTAAACTCAGCAATGTAGAGCAGCTTTTTCTTATTTAATAGGACAGTACTCCTCAGGGAATTGTGTTTCTATGGCAGAATAGCCTTCTGGTTGGATCTCATTTAGATTACATTGAATCAGGGTTCAATGATATTGTATTGAGAGCAGTCTGTTGTCCTGGTTATAAAGAAGTTGCTTAATCCAGTGTTTCTTTATTTATGGCAAGGTCAGGGTTCTCAAGGACAGTTTGTTTTTGTGCAGTTAAAGCTACATCATGTATTTCTGTGATCTGCTTCACTAGTCCACTAGAGAGGGCTGTTGAGTTATTGTAATGCGCATGACCTGTTCTTAATACTACAGTACATATTGTAGATGCAGGCATATTTAAGCCCAACTCCTGTGTTTTTATTCTCTCTCACAGGAAGTGTTGATTTTGGGATCTGTGTTTATTTTAGAGCGACTGTTTATTTTAACTTGAATTTGTGTGAATCACACTTGTTTTCTTTGTTATTGGTATAGTTGTGCAGGTGAGACAGAAGGGTGTGTATGGCAGTGGCATACCCAGAGGTTCATTTTTGGTGGGTTGCTGGTTATTGATTGTCATGGACCAATTAGTAACCATTCTGCTCATTCTTAAGATGTCTCTGGTGCAAAAAATGTACCCTCCAAATTCCATAACCAGAGAGAAAAGCTTTTTTAAGCTAATTAACCAGAAGGTTTATAGCTCTTCATGCATGATTGAAGATTGCAATCTTGTCATCTTTTTGTTAGCAGTAACTTAAAAAAAATCTGTTAGTATCCGGCAGGAACTAGCTCAGCTGCTTTCCCACAGTCTGAGGAAACAGCTGAAAAGCATAATTCTACGTTTACATGTTGGCAAGCAAATGGCAGCATGTGGCATGTAAAGGCTGTCATTGTGATATCATCCACTGTAAAAGTGATGACCTAAGAAGAGCTTTGTTTACATTTACAGCATTTGGCAGATGCTCTTATCCAGAGTGATGTACAAAAGTGCTTTGATTCCATTAAGAGAATCATCTCAGCTGCTATAGACAGGTTAGCCTTGAAACCACTATTCAGTTCAGACACTGTCAGAAAAAAACATTACTAATACCTTGAAAGAAAGATACACAATTATACACAAAATAAGAGCATAACCATGCATTACAATAAGTATTATAAACTAGTGCTCACTTAAGTGTTTGACAAACACATGGGTCTTCAGTCTGCGTTTGAAGACTGTGAGGCACTCTTCTATTCGAATAGCCTGTGGTAGTTTGTTCCTCCACCTTAGTGCTAGGACAGAGAAGAGTCTTGATGCTAGTCTTTAACGTGTCTTAAAGGATGCGGGTCAAGCCAAGTTGTACTACAAGCTTGAAGTGCTCGAGGTGCTGCCTTTGACTTGACTAATCCCATTAGGTAGGGAGGGACTTTGTCTATCACTTTTATTTATTTCCAACAGTGCAGTCACTGAATACAGTTAATCATTCTGCTTCATAACAAAGGCTAGATATCTAACTCAACTGTGAATTGTATGAAATGACCAGTTGGTCTCCACTTTGAGTATGAAGAGATATATTTGAACATTGTGTTCAAAGCCATTATTGGTCAGCTCTCTTCAGATTTCTTTGTTTTTTCCTTCTCAAACAAGCCTCAGTATAATTTTTATCCTGGTGGATATATTCAGTTGGATGTTCTGAATTTGGTAAGGCAGTATGTACCATGTACATGTTTCTTAATCAGAAAACTGATGAATAATTGTATCATTGTGTCACAGTCACCTTTTGAATTATGCATTTACAGTTTTATGTTTGTGTTGTATTCTCCCCCTTGGCCATCACCACTTCCCTGTTGTTGATTGTTCATTTGATTGTTTTTGTGCTGCCTTAATGGGCAAGGCCCATTTGTTAAAACATGAGCATGATACACCTGGTTAAATAATAGTTTAATTATAGTAGTAATAGTAATTTAAGGTTGGGGGGGACAGGCACATTAACTCAGAGTTAATCATTTGTTAGATTCTGTATTGGTTTCGCAGGCATCAGAGGACTTTTCTCAAGAGAGAAATCTGAGGAAGTCTAGCTTTAAAGTCAGGGTGCCTAGGGCCCCTCACACCTCCCATAGCAATGGCACTGGTGTATGTGTACCTGTGTGAAGGATGAGTTTGTAAGTGTAAGAGCCTGTGCGGGTTTGTAGCATAAGGGTGCTTTGTTCATAGCATGATAGATCTGAGAGGGCTAAACACAGCAGAGAAAAGAGTGAAAGATGTGTGTTCATCATATCAAAAGTGTGTATGCTTGCAAAAGGGAGCTTCTGATTTGTTCCTGCTGTTCGGCTTGTTTAGGACTTATTCATTTTTAATGTCCTTTGGGATACAAAAATGTCTTTACTATTAATTTGACGTTTAATGGTACATTGAGTACATCTTGCGTGCTTTCCTTAGTTATACTGATATATCTTTCCCAATCAATTAACGTCTCAGGGTAATTTTTTTACAGATTAAACCCTTTTATAAACATTCTGAAACATATTAAAGGGTACATATCATGAAACTATTTTTAACCCCTTAACATTATGCTCAACCACTTGGTAGAGCACATTTCAGTCACTACATCTTATTGAAGAAAGGGTTGAACTTAACACAATGTGATTGTGCCATTTCTACCAATTGGTAGAGGTACAGTAGGCTAGAAAAACAAACTATAGGTCACTAAAAATGTAAAATGTTCTTGTTTGAATTTAAACCAGCAATGCTTCATAGCCAAACCACCAGGAATAAACTGGATCAAATGCTGAAAAACCATCAGTGTGTTTAAAAAGTGAACAAAATGATCATGTTTTTATATTTGTAGTTTATGTCTTTATTTTACCATAGCATACATCTCATTTTATGTTTAAAGTGTACATTAAAAAACTGCGGGGTCTTTAAAAAAATATTTTTATTTTAATCTTTATTGCCCAAAAATATTAATTCAATTTCTTCTTTCTTGGGGAGGATGTTAAAAGGTTAACTGTAAAGGGTTTGATGCAGTATGATAGCACTGTTAAAATGTTTAATTTCCACTTCATGTTGTCAGGACATGACATGAAGCTGCAAAACAATCCCGTTTTGAATTTTTGTTTTTGACACATCAACCAATACATAAAGTGCTATATCAACAAATTAGAGTATCATGAAAATGTTCATCTGTGTTCATAATTAAATTCAAAAAGGCAAACTGGAATAGTGTAATGCCCTGCCCTGTGCCCGGTGAAGGGGTAGGGGACTCACCACATCCGATCAGGATTAAGCAGATGATGATGGATGGGTAGAAGGTAAACTGTAATGACATTTTATCTTCATTGCACATAATGTGGTTTACTGTTGATCAGTTTGTCCAGAATATCGGATTATTAGAATATTTCATTTGTAGTAAATTACTATTCAAACAGTATCAACGTTAAACATTAAAAAAGCCTTAAATGTCACTTTGTGTGTAATGAATATTAAAGGCATGACCTTTTTGAATTATGAACAAAAATTGACTTTTTCATGTTAGTCTAATTTCTGGAAATGCACTAATACATATCTGCTCTTTCAGACTGCAGCAGTTTAGATCCTTCACACTGAAGTTCTAAGGAGTGTTTCATCTCAGGTTGTGTTTTGATACAGACACAATAAAGGGAGCCAGAAACATAGTCATTTACAGAAACCTCTTTTAAAGACAGTAACAAAACCAGACAGTTTATTGTAGTGTATAAAGAAATGCTGGAGATGGGTCATGTGGAAATGTAATATGTGTGTTATAGGCACAAAATATACATAATTTGAGCCACTTAATATCTTTTGTTATCTTGTCTTACTTTGAAAATGTGAATTTCAGTGCTTTTCTTTACATCTAGCTGCACCCTGACAGTGACCCATCTAACACAAATCTACACAGCCAGTTTGTGAAGTTGAATGAGGCTTACAGAGTGCTGAGTAAAGCGGGCAGCAGAAGGGAGTATGACCTGCGGCTGAGGCACCATTACCCTGAAGAACAGCCGTTCAGACCCTCCTCCAGATACACATCAAACCACAGGTAAAAGCCACCATTAGTAGACCCTTAACACTGGTTAAAAAGAAAGAATTTCCATAATAAAAGCAAGCAGTCATTATCCTTATGTTTCAACATCTGCAAATTCATATGTTTGTTGCTTGTATGTGGCCTTCTGCCTCATTCCATTCATTCTTTCTTTGCCTTTTTCCCCCTTTCATTTTTTCCCTCTTTCCCCCTCTGTCTCTTTCTCTCTGTCTCTGTCTCTCAGTGCACAGACGGCTGAGCATATACGTTATTGGGAGCAGTTCAGACATGCTCAGGACTTTACTGAGGAAGGTCTGCAGAGGAAGAGGAAGATGAATTTGCGCATGGTGGGCTACTGTATTCTCTCCATGTTACTCAGCATCGGTGTTCACTACTTAGGATTCAGGTAGTGTGAGACACTGATGCACTGTGACAGAATTTAACAGCCCTGTCTAATACTAATGTTTGGCCAAATATTCATCTTGTTATTGTGGGACCCATGGTATTGGAAAAAAAACTAATTCTTTGGAAGTTTTAGAATGACTAAATATTGTTGTCTGTAAATATGTTTTGACCATGTCTGCTTGTGCATTGGTTGCTGATAGAAAACCTGATACTATTCCTGTTTATTTTTTCAAAGTCTGTGCCATGGCACAGATAAACCTCAGTAATCTATATTCACTGCCATTGCCTGGTTCCTGTGTTTATTTATTTATGGATGTCATAATCTGGTTAATGTTTTTACACCTGTACTGGTACTGAACATCACAGACCCCCTTTCTGTCCTAGTGTGACAGATAAAGGTTCAAGAACAAAAGAAAAAAAACGATGTTCTATGAGAACTCCCACACATTATGGCCCACCAGTACTTCCATTATGGTTTGCATGGATGTAAAAGTCTCTAATTTTGTTATAACAAGCACACAGACAGGACAAAGGAAATGCGTCTTTAAGGCATTAGGATGGAGTCCTACTGTTAACTAAGCTTCAGCATTAGCAGCAACAAGTCAGAAACCATTGCTACATCAAGTGAAATTGTGCCGAATCCAATTGATTTTGACTGGACTACACTGAATTTAGATTTTATTATATCTAGAACTGAATTAACAGCATTTAATATTTAACCATTTTTCATCAGTTCAGTTAAAAAGCAGATACTTTGTCAGAAATGATTGCCAGAGGCTATACGTTTTTTTTTTCTTGTAACTATTGCATATACAATATTATTTTTATATATTTTTGTAGGAAACTGGAGGGAATACACAATCGTTTCATGGATGAAAAAGACAGAGTCATCTCTGAGATGTACAATGAGTCCAAAGAGAGAGCCAGGTACAAAAACTCACAAATTGAATATACCAGCACAAATAAGTATACAACCATGGCCCTGAGAATATGATGAAGAGTATGTACTGTAGACATTTGTTGAAAATAAAATGGCAGTCGTGAAAAACAAAAAACTTTAAATTGTGTGATTTTGGCATAATAAAAAAATCTGGTCTTTGTAAGGTCTTAAAATTAAGTAAATACAACCTCAAATGAACAACACTTGACAAGTTAGACCTTGTCATTTATTTTACAAAAACTAGGCCAAAATCCAGAAACAATGTGTGAAAAATTAAGTATGCCCTTACAGTTCGAGCATGGTGGTGGAGGTGTGGTGATTTGGGCTTGTTTTGCAGCCACAGCAGGACCTGGGCACTTTGCTGTCACTGAATTGACCATGAACTCCTCTGTATACCAGAATATTCTAGCATTAAATGAGAGACTGGGAGCTAAAGATTGGCAAAAACTGGGGCCCTGAATGGCTATGATCAGAGTATTGCATGTTTGAATCACAGTCGTGCTGTTTGCCATCAGCAGCTGGGGCCTGAAAGAGCAAAATTGGCCATGCTCTCTCTGGATGGGTAGATGGCGCGCTCTACCCATCACTGCTAAGTAATGTCCGCTGGCTCAGGCGTCTGTCAGCTGATACATCAAAGCTGGGGATCCTACAATTTGCTCTGAGCATGCCCAGTGACATTGAATCAGCAGCAGAAAAGATGTTGTGGCTGACTTCACATTCATCTGAGAATTTCTATTTCAACCCCCTTGAAATTCTGTGGAAACTTAATAATTAAATGTCGGCAGTCCTCAGTGAAAAGAAGTTTAGGCCAAAATTACTCCAGAATGTGAGAGAACAATAAAGTCATACAGAAAACGATTACTTCAAGGTATTGCTGTTAAAGATGCCTTAACAAGCTATTGATTCATTTGATTATCTTTTCACACACACAATAAATAAATAATGACACTGTGGAATATTTTGTGTGTTGTTCATCTGAGGTTGTATTTATCTAATTGTAAGAACTAAAAAAACATGTTTATTATTATGTCCTGGTAAGTAAAACTAGAGAATGTATGTGTGCATGTTCATGTGTGTGTGCACGCACATGTGTATAATACACAACCCAAAAACTTGGGTTGTTGTGTAAAATGTAAATACAAAAAAATGCAATGATTTGCAAATCTCACATTTTATTCACAGTAGAGCATAGAACACATATCAGATATTAAAAGTGAGACATTTGACCATTTCATGAAAAAATATGAACTTGTTTAGAACTTGATGGCAGCAATGCACATAACAGAATTTGGGAAAGGGACAACAAAAGCTGGAAAATAAGTGGTACTAAAAAAAATCTGGAGGATCAATTTTCAACTAAGTCACTTTGTAAAAAAAAAAAAAAGCATTTTAGAGAGGTGCAGAGTCTATCAGAAATAAAATGTTCAGAAGTTCACCAATTAGTGAAAAACTACATCTAAACATTTGTATCAATTTCAGTTGATCTTTGAACTGTCAGGCAGCAGTGCATTAAAAACAGGCATGATTCTGTACTGGAAATCACTGCATGGACTTAGGAGCACGTCCAGAAATCATCGTCTGTGAACACGGTTCTCCACGCAATTCACAAACTCAAGTTAAAACTGTATCATGCAAAGAAGCTATTTGTCAACATGATCCAGAACAGCTGTCGTCATCTGTGGGCTAAAGCTCATATACAATGAACTGAGGCAGAATGGAAAACTGTTCTCTGGTCAAGTGAATCAAAATTGTATTTTTATTTTTTTGGAAACCAGAGGAGACGGACCATCCAGCTTGCTTTCAACACACAGTTCAAAAACATGCATCTCTGATGATATGGGGTTGCATTAGTGACTATGGTGTGGGCAGGTACTGTCAATTCTGAACAGTATATAGAGGTTTTATAACAACATATCTTTACATATTTACATTTAAATATTTACATATGCTCCCATCCAGACATCTTTTTTCAGGGAAGGCCTTGTATATTTCACCAAGACAATGCTAAATCACATACTTCATCCATCACAGCATGGCTTCTCAGAAGAAGAGTCAGAATGCTGAACTGGCCTGCATGCTGTCCAAACCACATTTGGCGCATCATGAAATGAAAAATCCTACAAAGAATACACAAAACTGTTGAGCAGCTAAAATACTACATCAGACAAGAATGGGGCAATATTTCTCTCCCCAAAACTGCAGTAGATCTCCTCACTTCCCAGATGTTTACAGCCTGTTGTTAAAAGAAGATGGGATGCTGCACAATGGTAGACAACTCATCCCAAACTTTTTGAGATACATTACTGCCATCAGATTCTAAATGAGTTAATATTGTTTCATGAAATGGTAAAATGTCTCGCTTTCAACATCTGATGTGTGTTCTATGTTGTGAATAAAATGTGGCTCTTTGAGGTTGGCAAATCATTCCATTCTTTTTTTTTTTATTTACATTGATTTACATTTCACACAGCATCTCGACTGTTGGAATTGGGTTTGTTTATATATGATTCAGTGGTGACTCAGATCAGATAATCAGATGCTGACTTTTGACTGATTTTGTTTTAATTTCTTTTGCAGGGTGAATGGCTTTAAAAAACAGCAGGAAATCCTGAGACAGAAACATGCTGAGTTCCTGGAGAGATACAAGATTCGCAAAAGTAGCCAAGAGAAGTAGAAATATCCTGTACCAATAAATTGACTGGGTACTGTCCCATAAAGGAGATTATTGCACATACAGTAATGTGTGGAATGGATTTGGTGAATGAATGTGCTTTTGTTAGTAGATGTTTTATTAACTATTTCTCAGCTGTCTACCTCAGCTGGCCTTTAGAGTGATTTGTTAGTGAATGCTCTGAGAATGCAATAAATGTTTAAAATTCAGAAGACATGTCATATTGAAAAGGAATTACGGAATGTGCAGATGGCAGGTTTTCCAGTGAAGACTGTTGCACCTTATTTAAGGGTTTCATGAACATGATGCTTAATTTTTGCAATGTACAGTTCTGTCAGTCATGTAGGCAGACACAGGTCACTATAGCAACAGAGCTGGTACTACAGACTATTGGCTCTCATTCTACATCAGGTGTGACGCACCTATACATGTACAACGTGCCTCCATTTACTGGATGGCATTTTAAATGCACCTGGACACGGTGTTATGGAAACATTGCATTCCTGACAAAGTCAAAACACTACATAACTCGCTCACTCTCTCTCTTTTTCTCTCTCACTCACACACACATACACCCTTGGTTGCCCTTACTCACCTCCCTCTGTGTGAGAGTGTGCGCTTTGGGAGAATGTTGGACAGATGTGCTGCATAAGCTAGATTGAAGGTGTGACTAAGAGGTTTTTTTTATCTGGCATGCTCTAATGGACTGGTTACCAAACCTGCTACTGGAGATCCAACTTCCTACAAACTTTAGCTTCAGACTTAATTAACCCCTTCTCATCCATCTAATTGCTGTCAGAAGTTCTTGATTAGATGAAGGCGTGTGTTACATTTGGGTGTGAAGTGAAATCTACAAGAAGGTAGATGTCAAGGAGGAGATTTGGTGAAGTCTGCTATAATACGAGCAGACTTCTTAAAAAAAATTTTGAAGAAGGTGAACTATAACTGCAACTGAAAGTCGTTTCCACCACAATAATGCTTTTCAGTTGCCTGGATTGCTCATCAGTTTATGAGAGAAAAAATACTTCTATACTTTCTACAACAAGGAACACAGTTCTTTGTTTGTAAATGGAACGTGATTAAATCTGCCAGCTAAAGTGCCTTGTGGAGCATTGCAATACTCCTTTCTAGCTAAATGAGAAAAATAAAGGCAAATATGTAAAAACTCCTGCATGTCAGAATAATATGGAGATGTGTTTTGATATAACTTTAAAAATGTTCTATATTATGCTGTCTTAGGCAGCTGTGTAAAACAAAAGAGAGGCTTTCCTCTACAGGTGTTTCCATCTGTTCAAATCGGCAAGGAATTCCCAATTCCCAACAGCCAACCACATTATCATAATGCCTTTCTACAGAAAAATTCAAGCTTTTGTTTCACTCTTGCAGTGAGCGCCTTAACATTTGTCAATGTTCCTTGCAATGATGAATAATTAAACATTAAACTGATCTGAAATGATGTAATGTTCATTTGATCGTTTCCTTCTCTATGTGGATATCTAGTTGTTGATCTGGCATTCTGCCAGTTATGGATTATACAGATATCATTATAGGTTGTTTTATTAATTTCCTCTTTGCTTCCAAAGCAATAGTTGGTACCTAAACTGCTAACATGATCTTTTTTTATTATTCCCATTGCTTTTTTCTGCTTAACAGACTTTCCCATTGTTTCTTTCCCTGGTAATGTTTTTACTTCCTACCACTACTTTTTTTCTTTTATACATACATACATACATACATATACATATATACATTTTTATTGCAATGGTCATGGGTATTTTCTCCATAATGAACCTCAATTCAAAAAGATCAGTAATTGCCATCTGTACATAATAATAATTGTTTGGTCTCTACCTTCACTTGTCTCTTTGAGAGCTTGTTTCAGATGAGGAACTTCTCGCATAAGGTGTGTTCCAGAATGTTCCAGTGTGCGGATGTTGATGTTGTGGGCCCTTTACCCCTCTATAACTCCATTGCCCAGGCTGTGCACCGATCTGATAATGGGCACAGGCCCATATGCAGGTGCTGTTGTCTTCTCAGGCTGATCTCAGAGATACAAGCTTTCAGGAATGAGCCTGTCTTGCAACACTGGTCCAGGCATTATTGGATGAAATTTTGCTGCCTATTTTTAAACTGAGATGATAAATTGGCTTAGAAGCTGATCTAAGTCATTGGTATATTCAAGTCTTTTGAAAGACTGATAAGATTATTAAACATTACTTCACTGAGGATGGTGCTAACCATCAAAAACCCATTCTTAATTGTGGCCCAGATTGTCTGAATTTTTCTTCTTTATTCTGAAATGCAGAAGACCTTAAAATGGTATTATTATTGCAGTAAACTCAGTTACCACTCTCAGTTCTGTAAAGCACACCAGAGAAGATAACAACCCGCATTCCATGATCCCACATGTGCTTTGCGCCCCACATAACCCAAACATACTTACCTATGACGTCGGGGTCTTCACATGCAAACAAAGATGGGAATGGTCGCATTAAGTTATTATGGGTTAAGCTAGTCATTGTAGAATTTGTGTACCATAGTACTAGTAATAGTACCCAATACCTCTTTTTGTGGTTCCTTACCTGATCTGTACATTTTTAAGTAATGTATGTTGTTGTATACATTACTTAAACATTGTAGCTACTAGGTACATTGTAGCTAATGCATTGTTATTTGGATTTTAAAGGGGAAGTTCACATTTGAGCACAATTTACCTGTACCTGTCTGTACACACTGACGTGGTGGTGGCATTTGTGTGTGTTGCTCTCGTATTAATGGCTTAGACACAGCAGAGCTGCTGATGGTTTTAAACACCTCGGTGTCACTGTTGGAGTGAAAATAGCACACCAACCTGTGACCACCAATGAAGGACAGGATCATGACCAAAACAAACTGTGCAGCAACAGATGAGCTACTGTTTCTAACTTTACATCTACAAGGTGGACCAACAAGGTAGTTCTGTCTAGCATCGCCAGTGAGTGAGTGGACACAGTGTTTAAAATCTCCAGCAGTTTTTGATCCACTTGTACCGGCGCAACACACTCTTAAGTTGCCACCATCACCACAATGGTATTACTACAGTAATGAGTAATGATCCACCACCCAAATAATACCTGGTCACAAATACACCTACTCATACACACACACACACCGTATGTATATACATAAAAAGAAGTTTTCAGGACTTTGTGGCTGTCAAATAATTTCAAATGTTTTGTTTTTCATCAAGACTCCTTTCTTACAGTGGTAGTAAGAAAAACAAACACGTTCAGCCCGTGAGAGAGAGAGAGAGAGAGAGAGAGAGAGAGAGAGAGATGTAGTTAATGATTGGCTAGTCGTATGTTAAGTCGAAGCTGCGTTTACACCTGCGCCGGTTCGCGCGCGAACGAGGTCTGAAAAGAGAGAGCAGAGGAAAAAAAGAAAAAGTTGGCCACGCGACGGTCGGTTACGCGCGAGCCTAGAGTGAGTTTGGGAGCGCGCGCTCTCCGCCTGAAGGGCAAACAGGAGGAAAAGCAGCTCCGCCACTACACCTCAAGACTTTATCACATCTCAGCGCTGTACGCTGTCATATTCGCACCGTGGCCGCCCTGCACCCTGCGGGCGATTCTCAGAGCGGAATAAAGAGCGAAGCCCACCGCGTGCGTTCACTACAAACGTCATCGTGTTGGAGCCGAGAGGAGGCAGCGCGCGAGCAGAGCTTTGACCTAGAGCAGGGCCACCACGACACGGGGAAGTGTTACAGGAGCGGGCTTAGCGCCTCGGAGGGAAGACTGAGCCGCGCCGGAGGGGGTCATAGCAGCCTCCACTTGATTATAAGGGCGTATATTGGCCTGCTGCTGTCTTCTCTAACGGGCTTCTCTAGAGTCCGTGGGATTATAACGGGCAACTCCTCCGTGCTCACAAGTGTGTGGATGTTTATTTTGGTTTACAGCCTGAACTGCCGCCTCGTGTCCTCAGCGCTGCTTATAAAGTAACCTGTCCGGGCTGGCATCGTCCGGACAGACCAGCTCGCTTCATCCGGCCTCCAAACTTGCCATCTTAACTGCACCTGCGTCCAGCTCGCTCACATGAGGCAATGACAAGGGCAATGCTCGCCCTGGCTCTGGAGTCTGAAAAATCAACATGGTCTCGGTTTCGAGCGCTAGCTCCACTGGATGTAAAGATTAAGAGTCGTGTTTGGGGGAAGTAGTAAGCAGAGCTGGACAGCTGTGTCTTTTATCCACTTAGCTGGCCAATAAGCGACCATGGGCACAAGGCTGCAACTTCTTCTCGGCATGTTTCAGTTAGTGTCTCTCACCAGAGTCCCAGCACACTGTGCCAAGGCACCAGTAAGTTGACTGAGCCCTGTGTATGTGTATGGTCTTGTAATAACATTTGTGATACTGTTTTTGTGAAGTTTTCATGTTGGGACATACTTTGCCATTATGTGTCCCAATTAATCTAATTGAGCCTCAGTCTCAGTGTTAGGAGTTTATTACACAGTTAATACTCAACACTTTAAGGCCATTTACTCATTTTGTGTTTAAATAACCTCGCGGTCGTTGACATTAGCCATCTCAAAGGTTGTGTATTTTATATATAAAGCCCAGAGACTGTCGCTAACTGAAATCATATTGAAGATGGTGTAAAAGATCCTAAATGACGTATTTGCTGTGCTGTATATGACATTGTGGACACGTTATTGGTGTGTTTGTGTCACTGAGTAGGTGAACTCAGCACCAAAGGTCTGTATGTAATCTGCTTCCTGAATGCTGGTGTATCTATCCTGACTAACTAGAAGAGACGTTGTGTTTCTCGGTACTCTGTTGAGCTACGTGAAATCAGTGCCACGCTTTATGGCTGCAAACATCCAGAATACTGTGTCATGCTTTACAGTTATTTATCAGCCTGGCTTTTGTCTAAATTCAGCTGCTCTGTACAGCGGTGTAATGCTGCTTGTTCATATCTGCCAGTGACTTTTAGGTCTGACTCAGATGATCAAGATGTCACGTTAAGACTAATTAAGTACTTAAGCTCGTTATGAATAGTGTGACTAATAGAGCAGTAATGGCTGTGACCCTGCTGTGACCTTTCAGCTTCTGAACCGCCTTTTATACCTGCCTGAAGTGCTAATATATCTGCATTTTCTCTCTCTCTGTCTCTCTCTCTCTCTCTCTCTCTCTCTCTCTCTCTCTCTCTCTCTCTCTCTCTCTCTCTCTCTCTCTCTCTCATCTTATCTCTCTCTCCCCATCATTTCATCATCTCTCTGTCTCTATTGCTCACTCCTCCATCACTGCTCACTCTATTCTTACCATTCCATTATCTCTCTCTTTCTCTTTTTTTTCTCTCTCCCCATCATTTCATCATCTCTCTCTCTGTGTCTCATGCTGTCTCCTCCATCACTTCTCACTCTATCCTTACCATTCTATTATCTCTCTTACGATTTCTCTTTTTTTCTCTCTCACACCATCATTTCATCATCTCCCTCTCTCTGTCTGTGTACCATGGTCTGTCCTCCATCACTTCACTCTCTCTCTCCCATGATCCTAGCATCATCTTTCTCTTTCTCTCTCCCTTTCTCCCATCATTTCATCAACTCTCTTCATCTCTCTCTCTCTCTATCTCTCTCTCTCTCACACACACACACACACACACAAACCTCTCCAGTGACTCAGGCTCCTCATTGGAGAGGTTTATCACACAGCTATCACCAGGTGGGAAGATGATGATGTCATCCACTGTCCATGCTCAGCTTTCTTAGAGCAGACTCTTTAGCTTTTCAGAATTTTATGTACTTGCTATGAGCTAAAAAAGCATGTGATCCAGAAATAGTTATTCATTTTACAAGATCTTTCACAGGCACATCTGCCTGGTCAGACTGGCACATAGCTGGCAGGGAGTTCTGAGCTGATGGTCTGTGCTGGGGATCAAAGGGTGTAAGAGGAGGACTGACGTAGTCAGACCAAGCTGCTGCTGCAAGAGCTGGCAGATCTGTGTGTGTGCGTGCGTGTGTGTGTTTGTGTGGCAGTGCCAGCCTCCCTGCCAGTTCTAAGCTTGGAGGCTGGATTTCTGTATTTCACAATTGCTTTGAGGCAGAAGGGGTGAAGAGAATTTGACTGATATTTCTCTCATATTGCAAAACTGAAACTGTATAATAACCTCCCAGGTTCAGCACTGTACCACACCGCACCAGTTCTCTTTAGTTGACAATGAATTTATTCTGCAATTAGTGCTATCGTTATCAATTATATTAGCAATCAGGTGTAAACTTGAGTAATATAGTGATTATTTTGAGGATTAATAGAGTAAAAAAAAAGCTTTTATAAAAAGAACAAACAATAATTGTCAACTTAACTGAGCAACATGCATACAGGTGCTCCAATCATCATTTTTATGGCTGGTTCTAATTTTTTTAAAGTCAAATTGGCAGATTGTTATAAACTTTTTATTATATAAATAGCATTTTAAGCTCTTAAATAAAAAATCAATGGTTTATTTAAATAATATGAACAACTAAAGTGCTATACTCAATGTAGAAACAACAAGCTGTTTTGTACAATCATACATGCATACATATGCAACAATACTATACTTATGCATTTATCTTTGTTATTTATGTCAAATAATTTCAGTAAATGGGCCCCAAGTGGCTCAGTGGACCAAGATGCTGTCACTATGATCTGAGGATTGCGAGTTAGAATCCCGATCATATTAAGATATTAATCATATTAACTATATTATAATATATATTATAATATATTATATATATTATATTATATTATATTATATTATATTATGTATATATATATATATTATCATAATAAGAGAGAGAATTGCCATCGGCAGCCAGGACCCGAGAGAGCAAAATCAGCATTCTCTCTGGGCTTTCTTAAGCTGGAACTCTCTCCCCACTAAAGAAATGTCGACTGGCTCAGGCATCTGAGCCATCCTGTGCTTTCCTCCGATTGTGTTGGCTGCCCGGTGACGATGTATCAGCAGCAGTTCAAAAAAAGTCAGTGGCTTGACTGCACCTGCATCAGAGGATGCCTGTGTGACTCTGCACCTTCCTAGAGTCAGGGACATTACAAGTGATAGGGAGAGTCAATGAATAGGTGGATCAATTGGCTACCAAACACAGTGGGGAGGGAGAAAAAATGTCAGTTAGTTTCATTACTGGATATATTTGGTGGTAAGCTAACACTCAATTCTCATAGATAATGTTGGATGCTTGTGAAAAATATGTAGGTGTGTAGACCTGAGCCACTTTGATAGAGGCCAAATAGTTATAGCTAGACAAGTCAGAGCTTCTCTGACACAGCAAGACTTGTGGAGATCTTCTGATCAGTGGTCAGTAACCATTAGCATAACTTTGCTTTGGAAATTGCTGGAGACAGGACCACAAACCAGGTGTTATATTCAATTGAGCTGTCTGTCAAAATTGACTGGCATGAAAACGACCAGTCAGAGACCGTTATTTTTCTGTTATAATGAGTCTGTTGTTGAGTTTGGGCTGAGTGTCAAAACGGTGTTGCAGCAAAAACAGACCTGCAGAGACCAAAATGGTAAATAAATATCAGAGTTCCACATTACAGCTTACATAAATTAAAGGGTCTGTTTCTAAAGTCTTGATGACATATGCCACAGGACACTTTCAGAGGTCTTCTAGAATTCATGAGCTGTTTTTTTTAGGAGGAACAGCATATTAGTCAAATTAGCAAATTGTTTTGAATTCTAGGGCTGATTATCGTAATGTGTGAGAAACCAGTTGGAGAATAAAAATATTAATAATTATTATGATAATTACCAGTAATTTGTAAAGAAGGTACATTTGAATTGATTATCTTGAATCATTAGCTACAACATCACAATATCGACTGTTATTCTGTATTATTTTGTTCGCTTGTATATTCCTGGTGACTATCCAGATACATTACTCAATTGAAAGCACATAATTGTCCATTTGCTGTATGTCTGTTTATACTTATATACATCCAAGGGTACGTGAATGTTTGTGGGTATGAATGTGAATGTATGCATGTTAGCAGACCATATAAGGATTGTCACATAAGCAGAAGAAACCACACACATTCATTTATTCAAAAACACCCACCAGCTCGGGCAAAGGCAGTTTGTGCTGTGTGTGTGTGTTTTGTAGTACAAAGTCTGCTCTCTCCTAGCTGTGACCTTGTTCCAGAGTGTGGACCCAGCAGTACTGAGGGGCGTGTTCATGTGAACATGTGCTACTTCCTGTTCTTATCTCACTCCACAGTCACACATGGGATCATTGCAAAACATTCATATGTTTCATAAACATGATTTGTTTTAATGCCATATTGAAATTATGGTCACAAAGCCAAAGCACTGGTGTTACTGGTTTATTAGTTGATACATCAGCAAGGTTGGATTTTTTTTAAATGCATTATTAGGTGTGTTTGCTGAAGTCTCTGGCATGTCTCAAACAAACCTCATTTACTGACCACAGCATTGATTCAAAGAAGTCATTTATTACACTGATTAGATACTTGTGGGAAACTGTTTGGTGTGCGGTCTTTAGTGCCAGCTATAAAGGGTCACTGATAACTTAATGTTGAACTTTGCTAACAATAACAAATGTGTTTGTAATCTTTATTTTAAACAACTCTGTGAAATATTATAGACTGCATTAGCAGTCAATGGATTTATAGTTGGCATTACATATTGCAAATTTCCCTTTTTTCATCCACATTAACCTGAAGCTGATATAAAACCAGCTATGCAGTTCAGACCCATGTTAATGTTGATGTCTGTACTTACTGTATGTTATGTCTGATTATATCTGTTTTTTCTCTTCCAGTTAACTCACTGGCAGCCCTCAGAGAGGCACAAATCAGAACAAGGTACTCTCTCATACCTTCTGATTCACAAACACATGAGATCTTAGTGGTGAATGTTACTTTATGCATAGTTTTTGTAGACCAATCAATAAAAGGTTCTTCAGTGAACTTTACGGGTTATCAAAGAAATGTAAAGAAAAGGTTTGTGGAGGCATTTTAATAGATATTGAGCAACCTCTAAAACCTGTTGACTCACTGTTCACCAGGAGAAAAACTATGATGTGTTTTTTCTTCTGTTGCTATAGAAAATGTGTTCATCTTATTGTTTGTAATAATCACTTATAGGTTACAGATGTGGCAGATTACATTAAAATACCAGAGAACTGAATTATTAGCTTAAAGTTTAAGGAGGTAATATTTTTATACTCTTTCTATGCACAAATATTTTCAGGTCCAGTGTAGTGATATATTTATCAGCCAGCCAATTAATCAAGCTAATGATAATTGGGATTGGTTGATTAATAAAAAATAAATCTGCCTGCAATCAAGAGGTTGATAAACAAAGAAGAGCACATTTATAGGCACATCTGCAGGCAGCCTTAGCAGTATGTCTGCTTTAAGAGTGTTAGAGCTCCTCCTAGTGTTAATTTCAAAACTCTACAGGTAAATCAAAAAGACTGATAAACCTACCCTTTTGCTATTAAGTAAAAAATAGTTATTTTTAAATATTAAAATATTTAAATATATATATTTTTTATTATATATATATATATATATATATATATATATATATATATGTGTGTGTGTGTGTGTGTGTGTGTGTGTGTGTGTGTGTGTGTGTGTGTGTGTTATATATATATATATATATATATATATATATATATGTATATATATATATATATATATATATATATATATATATATATATATATATATATATATATATATATATATATATA
>BRDA01005387.1:0-14671 GCA_036984385.1 Crenuchus spilurus | reverse complement strand
TTTTTTTTTTTTTTTTTTTTTTTCCCTTTAAAAATTTGTTTATTTTAAAACAACTTTTTTTTGTGAATTTAAGTTTTGTTTTTGATCAAAATATGTACTACAATAGATATCTGAGACTGTTATCTTTCATTTACAGCAATAATACTGAGTGGCTAAGTTTTGTCGCTAATGTGAGTGACACAATATTGACACGATATCTCAGTAAATTGCCCAGTGACTTTGGCCTGGTTTTCCCTGGCGTGGTCACATATCATTTATTTATTTATTTACATTTTGTCAGATGCAAAAAGGCTGCATGATATCGGCATTACATATCAGCTGCCCTGCACTCTAAAAGGAGGTTGGCTTGGCCTTTGAAAAAGCCATTTTGGTCAATCAGTAATCCAATGCAATAACCAGTAATTAATAACTTATTGTGGCATTGATATCACACCAATAATTTAAACAACCATTTTAATGTAAATTATGTAACATAATGAAAAACAATCACATTATGTTATGGCCATCAGTTGCCATTATAGCAAATGATCATTTGCAAAGTGGGGTGCTGTGGACTCTAATAGAAGGAAAATTCCCACTATATGGCTAAATAAAGGACACAAAATGAATTATCAGCCATAATTTCACTATGGGTCCAATAACAATAATAAATTTTTTTCTGTGAATGAATGAATGAAATGAATTTCCCAGGCAATATATCATGCATTCTATCTTATCCTGTTTTGTTGTTTCATCCTCCCTCTCCCTCTGTCTCTCTCAGTTATCCGATGGTTGGATGTATATCAGAGAAGTGGCTGCCAGCCGAGGGAGACGTTGGTGGAGGTGTGGCAGGAGTTGCCGTGGGAGACTCACAGCCTCTTTCTGCCATCATGTGTTCCTGTCAGACGCTGTGGGGGCTGCTGCTCTGATGAGGCCCTGGAATGTGTGCCCTCTCACACAGATATACTGACCATGGAGGTATTGTGCTTAGCCTCTCTAACTGACCATTGAATATTGAGTTAGACACATACAACTCACATGATTCCCTCCCATGAATACACTGATGCACATCATTAAAGTAAAAGAATTGTACACTAGAGGTGCTTTGATTGTGGAATGTTTGAATTAATTGAGTTGATTTCCCAGACAGGGGTTAGGTGCAGTGTTGGACTACTTTCTTCAAAGCGCAACCTCCTCTCAGAATAATGTGTAGGCTAGAACTAAGCTTATATGTGTCTGGGAAACTGACCCATTTTAACTGATTTGACTCAAAGAGTGCTACATCAGAAAATCAGAATATCATGAAAAGGTGTTTGTGTTCATAATTTCCTTCAAAAAGTCAGATTTTACATGCATTACAGGTAAAACCTTTTTCTTTTTAATGTTGATCAGTATAGCTTATAGCTCATGAAAATCAGAAATCTAGAATCTCAATATGTATAATATGTCATTTGGTGTTTGAGTTACTATTCAAACAGTATCAAGATTAAAACAAAAAAGCATTGAGATATGTCACTTAACATGTAATTAATTAAATTGTGAACACAAATAACTTTTTCATGATACTCTAATTTTTGGAGATGCACTAGTAAATTATGTACTAATGTTTGTCTAAATAAAATTTGTATTTTGTATAAAATAATCCAATTAAAATGAGTCAGACTCTGTTGATGTCTGATGCCATGATGCTTAAATAAATCATACTAAACAATCATATTCGAATTATACCATTATGAAATTGATTCTCATGCATGTATTTACTGTTGAGATACATCCAACTAGTACACACTTTTTTAAACATAACTCATGTACAGTACCAGTCACAAGTTTGAACACCCCTTCTGGACATCCAGTGTTTTTTTTCATTATTTAAAAACTGGCTGCATTGTAGATTAATAGTAAAGTCGCCCAAACTATGAAGAAATACATCTGGAATTATTTAGTAAACAAACAAACCAGAATGTTTTATATTTTAGATTCTTCAAAGTAGGCACCTCTTGCTTAGATGACAGCTTTCTTGGCATTTTCGCAGTCAGCTTTATGAGGTAGTCACCTGGAATGGCTTTCAGTTAACAGCTGTGCCTTGCCAGGAGTTCATTACTTGCATTTCTTGCCTTTTAATGTGTTTGAGACATCAGTTGTGTGTCTACTTTGAAAAATCTAAAATATATTTTGGTTTGTTTAACACTTTTAAGTTTACTACATGATTCCTTATGTGTTCCTTCATAGTCTGGATGACTTCAGTATTAATTTACAATTTAGGAAATTTAGGAAAAATTTAGGAAAAAACAACAACATTGAATGAGATGATGTGTACAAATGTTTGACTGGTACAGTAAATACAGAGACAGTCACATGTATAAATATATACGCATGCATCTTAACACAAAATGTACCCTAATAATACACCCATAATATGATAATTTGCACACAAATAATATGGTTATTGTAGAAATAACAATACAGTCTAAAGCACCCACACACCAACTGTCTGTACACAAAGTGAGATCTCAGAATCTCACTCAGTGTGGTGGAAAAAGCGTTTGGACAGAGAAAACACACTCACATACAGGCTATCATACATATTCAGATAGGACTAGATGGAGTCTCCTGTGAAATGGACAAGGGCTGGATAGGACTCCGGTCACGTACTGTTTGGAGAGATTGAAGGATAAAAGATGGAGCCATTACTATGCAGAACTATGTGTGTGCAAGTGTGGGTGTGTGAGCATGTGTGTGCGTGTGAGTGTTAATAATGATTCCTGACCATCATGTCTCTGTCTAACCTTCACAGCTGATGAAAACTACTTACATGAAGCATGAATTAGTGCAGTTACCCTTTGTAGAACATAGCCAGTGTGAGTGCAGGTGAGCCCCACACCCACACAACCACACATGCATATACAGTCCTATGCAGTAGTTTGAATACTAGTGCTAAAATGACATGTTTTGATTATTTTTAATATATGCTGTACTGCAGGTATATATGTGACACTCTTTCTGTTTATTTGTTGAATTTAACTTTGAAAAATTATAAACATATAGTATAAAATGTGCCTTCATTCCCTGGCTTTGTATCTGATTAATATTTAATAAAAAATGTTCACAAAAAAAAAGTGCCTTCATGTGCAAAAATGTGTTCTCTGCACCCTCTACACACCCTACACTTGACTCAGCAGTGAGTATAACATAGGTCAAATGCAGTTCTGGTGGCTTAATGTCATTTTAAAATACGGCAGGAATGATTTCACATACAAGACATTTCATTTCTAAGCAAACAGTTCAGCTGTTTTTGTATAAATATCTATTGCATACTGAGTAAAATTCACTCTAGTCACAATTCACCAAAGTCTTCTCCCACTCAATCATATGTATAAAAACCCTCTGTCCCTGTGGAGGCCTTTTTATACACAGTCCGAAAAGCTATACCCCCAAAAGCTGAGTAGCTCCAAAAAAGCCCCTTTTCTCTGGCATCCAGCCGTGCTGCCTGTATTGGGCCTTTATAAGGGCATTGTATGATTCGCATCAAAAGCTCTTTCACAGTTCAGGGGTTAGGATTAGGGTCATGGGTGGAGCTGAGCGTTCAGTAAGATCATTTACATGTGGTCCTCTTGCTTTTCTTCTATTGTAAAACGGAGCTGCCATGTATGCACTGGGGCTTGCCATGCTGAACCCATCAAACTCTCTATTGACTTACCCAAAAGTTTCTCAACCTTACCCTCGCTCACAGCCGATGCAGCTTTATTTACTTAAGTCAGTAAGTGTGTACATTACTGGAGTTCATCCTGCTCTGTCACCAAAAACATTTAAGCCAAGATGTGAGTGGACCTCTCTTAGATGTCTGAGCCTCTATTAGGAATTGTTGTGATATTTTACAGAACTTTGAGATGAAAACTGAAAGTCATTTTCTTCTTTGTTGTCTGTTTTCCAGGCTAAAAGCAGGACTTCACACAGAGCCAACCAGGTACAGGAGCTGTATGTGTGTCTGTGACTATGTGTGTATGTTTAACTGGATTTAGGTCATGACTCAGAGATAGACATTTACAGTTTATATACACACTCTCCTTCGCTCTCACATACAAGTGCACACACAAGTCAGACTGCTGGCTGTAGTCTAGCATGGCATGCTGAGTTAATGTAGTGTGAGAGTACCGGCAGCCCAGCTTTTAGAGCAGCCGTCTCATTCCTCATCTTATCACATGCACTCTGGCCAACTGGCAAATGACATCAAATCCAGTTAAATCTGCATTTGTGATAAATGAGTGCTATTCTAGCTATGGTTTATACAGCCTACTGAAAAAGAAAGAACAACAATAGAAATGAGCTGTATTTTTGGAAGGTCTTTATGAACATAGTCTTATATTGTGTATTTTATATAGCCATATACCCATATTTGGACACATCTGGCCAAAGTACGTGTTTTATTGTTGTCTGTAGATGATGTGTTAACCTATTTTCTCATAAAATGTAACAGAACTTGTCATTTGAACAGGAGTGTCAATCAGTCAATAGATCAGTCAGTCAGTAACTCAAACAGATCAGCATATCAGTGGCTTGATTTGAGGGAGGATGTGAGGGGATGCCATTCACCCTTAAAAAACTGTCAGCCCCTCCTTTTTGATCAACTTTGTTAAGACATCATGTAATATATCTTTTATTGATATCTTTTATTTAAATCCTATTTATAATCAAGTTCTTCAAACAAAATTATGATCCGACTGATCAGTGTTAACCTTTTTTGAATGCAAACAGTAGGACTTGATGTGAGCACTTCCCTCCTAAGTAAAGTATTTGGTTCAGCACATGCAGCCACTGTAGTTCAGATTCAGACACGTTTCTTTAAAAAACAACAATAAGCACTGTGATATGTCAGGAGTCAAATAAGGCAGTTGAACTGTGACAGAAATAAGACTATTGAAAGAAAAATTATTGTGTTTTTAAGCCCACTGACCCCTCCCCCAACACATCACCTCAGCTGAAACTGACCATCCCCCTTGAACTTTTGAACAATTCAGCCCTGAGTATATCTTTATCTGTACGTCCATCGTAATATGTTTCAGATTTCGTCCTACCAAGTGAGGGATACAAGCTTTTAAACATTATTTATGCAATATATATGGAATCATATGTATAGCAATATCATAAATATTTCAGAATTGTAGCATGAAAAGCATTGTGATATGAGAAGAGGTGCACATCTAACAGAGGGAGTACATATTCATGAGAAATGACAAAAGCCATTTGAATAATTTAACGTGAGTTTTTACACAGTGCTCTTTAGCACTGACCTGAAGTGTTCCAGTGTCATTTTGCTAGAGTGAGTTTTCCATTTGGAGGAAGAAACAAACTTCTGAGCATTACATAACATTGGTTAATGTCAGTGTCACATTTTTTTTCTTCAGGATTCACTTCTGAGGTGCTTATGCTAATCCTATGCTGTCAGATGAAAAAAAGTGAACTTAAAATAGTTTGAAACTAACAGCCTGACCAGCCTTATATAATAGACTTGTCAGAGTAAAATTGGCTAAGGGAAGTTAGTGCGGGGTTTTGTGAATTGCTGTTGGTCCTGTGTGGGGGTCCAGCTGGCCTTTGTCTGCAAAGCTGGATGCGAGTCAGAACCCAGAACTCCGTCTGAATTGAGAAACAGAACATTCGTTTTATTGCTTAATTAGGCCACTGGCCCCTTGGGGGGCTCCCTAAATGCAGCAGGAGAATTGCAGGAATTAAGAAAGAACCTCACATGATACTAAAATCAGTCATTCTGATGTGTCAGGCCTGTGTGTAGCACTGACCATGACACCATTAGCACAGGATAAAGAGTGTGAAAAAGCATCACTGCACAAAAGTTGATACTAACTGTGCTTATCCATCTCTGTCTTAAAGGGAAGACCCACGGCCAACAAGAAGAGGGAAAAAAAGGGAGAGAGGAAAACCGAAACGAAAGAAACACGTCAGGATAAAACCTACGTATGTTTCTCTTCTTTTTTTTAAAAGGAGAGTTATACACTGAAAATTAGAGACTGGCTTAATTTGATATAACAACCATGACATTAACTCATAATAAATCAGAGATAATTACATTTTCTTCTTAAATCTCACAGCCTTGCTTTATGCTTGCTCTACACTCCTAAAGGGCTGATTTCATAAAAATGATGCTACATATAGAACTATAACAAGAGACCTAACAAGAACAATTTGAATGCCTTGTTAACTCTTAGTAGTTCTTAATAACTACTAAGTAGAAAATTGTTGTTTTATGTGTGCTGCATTATGAGGACCTGTGGTATATATAATTATTTAAGAATCTTAAAAAATATATTATAAAAGAATTCTAGTTTTAAAATCCAAAGGTGTCCTTAACACGTTTTTATTCACGTGTGTTGCACTGCACATATTCACTTCCACATAAATCCCAATTAATTCTATTCTAGGAGAAAGAATTTAACAGATTTTGTCTTCGCCCTTTTATTCCTTCAACATATGTATGGAAAGGGCAAGCAGAGGGCACTCTTTTTGGATCGTCTCTCCCTCCCTGCTATCCATCATTCACTGCTCTATGGATTGAGTCATTGGCAGGTGTGAAATCAGGCTAATTTGTGGGCCAGAACGCACCCTCCCCATCCCCCAGTGTCGCTTCCTCAACCACTTAGACTCGGACAAAGATAGATTTCTTCCTTAATTAACTCGCTCAGCTGTAGATTTCCTTTTTTCTCCTTCACTTGAGTTAACTGGAGGAAAAAGCCTAGTCTAGAGTCTGTCTGGCCTTGCATTATGAGTAGGATATTATAGAAACACAAGACATCCAGTCTTTGAACATCATATAGATGGTTTGCCCCTGGTGCAATAACATTAGGACTATAGAATAAGCATGAAAAGTTGAGGAGAGATTCAAATTCACATACACTACTGCCCAGAAGTCACCTACAAGTTGTTGACAGTAAGCTTATAGACTTTAGAGCCGTTTACTCTCTATCAGTTTTATCACATATTTTGTGCAAGGCATCATAGGAATATGGTGGATATGTACTTTGAGCTTTAGTGCTAGTGTAGGTCCAAAGACATACTGTAGTTGAAAAATGCTCACACAGTTCTCCTATCCCAGTAATTAATAGTGTTCATTGAGGTTGTTTATGGACTAAGGTCTCCTATTTTAGTGCATCTATGATATTAATATGTCCCATGATGCCTTGCATGAAATATGTGCTAAATGTCTGGTAGACAGCTGTACTAAAGCCTGTAAGCTCACTGTCAAGAAGTTGCAGGAGACGCTAATACTGAGCATCTACTTCACCCCTATAGCATAGCAGACTGAGTACCTGGAACAACAGCATTTGTGGATTTTCTTATAATGGCAAAATGCCTTGAAAAAAACATTTATTCAGAAATAAAAGTAAATGTTTTCATGGAAAATTCATGGTGATCCCAAACTTTAAAATGGTAGTGTATGTGAAAGGATTTCAGCATGTGTTCATGCATGTTACATTAGTTTTGCAGATGTTTATTCTTTTAAAAACTGAACTTACATTACCATTTAAAAGTTTGAAAACACTTCAGAAGTTTGAATCAGACATTTTAAATAATATTAAAAAATGGTACTAATAAATGTATATAATGATTGTAACATCATGCTACTTTTATAAAATGTCATGTTTTAAATAAAAAAAATAAGTATGAATCTGTAAAACAAAATAGAATGTAAATGTATTCAGATTATTGGAGCTGATTACTCTCAACTGATTGAGAAAGATATAGATTGTTGAGAAATTAGTTAATAAAAGTAATATCCAGATTGTCATGTATGTCAAAAATGGTCTCAAAGCAGGTGATTTGAAAGAAAATGACATCTTATTGTACCCAGAATACTTGCATTTTTAATAAAACATCAAAAATATTTTTATGGTCTGATTAAGGCTATTTAAACCTACATTGTCTTGTTTGTGTTTCTATATAAAATAATACAATTCTGGGAAAAATTTTATCCCCAGAATGATCCCAAACTGTTACATTTCTGTTAATTTGTCATGATTGGTTCTTATCTTATTTACCGTCTACATATTTACCCCCTGTTGTTATCCTATTAGGACTCCAGCCCCTACTACACCTCCCCCTACTACTGTCCCACCCAGCACTGCCCCTCCTCTCCCTGCCATCGTGCAGTGCCCCCCGTGCCCTGTTCACAGGATGATATCACAGCCCCCTACCTGTGAGTGTGTGTGCAGTCTAAGAGAGATAAGCTGCACCAAGAGAGGAAAGACACTCAACCAGCACAGCTGCAGGTAAACACACGTGTTTATACAACACATATGTGGCCCACATTTGTGAAATCTACCATCACCATCACACTTTTTTCAAAAAGTCTGTGAGTGCCTGATACACACTGATCAGCCAGTATATTAAAATGACTTCCTTGTTTCTTTTCTCAGTGTCTGTTTAATCAGCCTCACTGACCATATAGGTGCACTTTGTAGTTCTACAATTGCAGACTGTAGTCTATCTGTTTCTTTTACCCTGTTCTTCAATAATCAGAACCGCCACAGAGCACATGTTATTTGGGTGGCTGGTCAATCTCAGCACTGCAGTAAACCTGACATGGTGGTGGTGTGTTAATGTGTATTGCACTGCTACGAGTGGATCAGACATAGCAGAGCTGCTGCAGTTTTTAAACACCTCAATGTCACTGCTGGACTGAGGATAATGACCAACCATAAATATTCAGCCAACAATGTCCCGCGGAGACACCATCCTGTCATCACTGATGAAGGACTGCAGGACGTTTAACAAACTGCAGCAACAGATGAGCTACTGTCTCTGACTTTACATTTTTATAGGTTCAATATAGGAATTACAGTCTGTAATTACAACCATAAACTATTCCTCTCATGATAGGAACCCTTCTACTAGCAACAGTGAGTGTGGAAGACTCTTGAAATTCCATATCAGTGCATTCCTAGAAAAGACATGGCACTATTTTTACCCCACATTCTGTTTTCATTTCAGATGTGAGTCCATAAGGGTATAACGAGGTGAGAGGTCTCTCTGTCCCCTGGTTACCAGCACAATAACCTCATCCATCTTTTAAGAAGGTGAAAGGTTTATCCATGCTCAGTGTCTTCTGGAGTTCTGGAGTAGGGGTCACCTCATCAAGACTAGCTGGGTTCTGGGACATGAACCTTATCCCTCCCTGCTCCTGCCCACCACTCTCTATACACATTTAGTGCAGTGTTAGATGCATGTAATCAGATCAGTATCTGTGTCCCAATACTGGTTGTGTGTATACAGTGTGTCACCGAATCCCATCACTAAGCTTCAAAAGCATCTTGCTGCATCAGTCCACCATATCTACTATGAGGAGTGGAAGAAGTGGCTGTTGGAGACGCAGGAGTAAAAAGATGGTGTTAATTATGGCACATTCTCTTATCTTTGCTCAGCTTTAACATGTGGATAATATAGACAGTTGAAACAACGACATCAAGCCTCACCATAGAGAATCCACGCTGTTCTTTAAAAGCTGAAACATGTGAATAAGGTTTGCTATCATATCATTCACATGGCTGGATTTGGACCCTAGTGATGTTTAGTGTAAAACCTAATGGAAAGGGTATTGAGTCTTGCCCACGTTCAAAAACAGGAACTTAAAAAGCTTGTCAGTTTCTCAAAGAACTTCAGTGTCTGGATTTGTGAATTTTAAATGTACCAATCACCAGAAAATAAATGCAAAGTAGTGAAAGGAGGCACTGGATATAGAAGATGGTGTCTGTGGATGTCTCCCATCTGCCCTGGGCATACGTACTGTGTCAGTTAGAAGGCCTGGCATTGAGATGTACTGAATAGATGGATGGATGGGCATCTGTGTGGTCTCCTTACTGAATGATTATGGACCCGTGCATCAAGCCTGATTTATTCTCAGCCTCCGTAAGCCCATCATGCAGCCTCGGGGGAGTATATCAATAAGGCTTTTTGTGTTTGTTTGATTTGCTTTTTTGTCTCACTCTCTCCTTTGAGGAATGAATGAGTCTTTTCCTCAAGCCAGGCAGTGAGAGGAATGTCAATAGTAGAAGAGACCTGGCGATATTCCACTGGTGCTCACACACACATGCATACACACACACACACACACACCAACCTCTCTTACCCACACTTCATTTTCTCCCTTTTATTCTTTTTCACCTATGCACCTACCCAACAAATTAAATTTTAAATGTCCCATGTTTCTACCTCTTATTCTCTTATTTGCTCATGCATGCACACCGGCATACACAAAACAAGCAGGTTAATATAAGCTTTTCTTTGTTAATATGGAGAGAGTAAATTCAGATTTATTTTATATGTTTATATAATATTCAGTTGATATGTAATTGTTATTGTAGCCCTGTTCATTCATATAAAAACGGATGGAGCATGTCTATTGTTGTTTAGGTTTGGTTTTCTGATAATCTGTTTTAAAGAAACAGCCTGGGTGGCCTGCTGGGTACACATTCTTAGCCCCACTATATGTCTAAAGTGTGGGACTGTGTTAAATTCAAATGGAAAGGCAAGGAGGAAAAGACAGAGGGAAATCTGTTGAATCAATTGCAACCGCAAATGTCAGCAGCAGATATATAAATGTGTGATAAAAAACATGATCATAAGGTTCATTCATTCATTTAAGAACCTCTTGCATTCTGCACTGACTGTAGAGTGTCTGAAATATAATGTATTTATTTTTATATTGAGTTGCATTTTATATCAAGCTTTTCAATGTTGCTTTGAGATATTTTTGTGAAACACATTAGCCTATAACTGTGAGACTATTGGTATATTAGAGGAGATATTGTTCAGTATTTTATCTTGATCATAAATTAGCCATCACCATCTGTCAATGCTCAGGTCCATAAAGTTGAAAGTTGTGAATATTTACTGTACATTTAGTTGAAGGTAATAAACAGTGTTTGAAACATTATTTGTATCTTTGCCACAGCCATTTAAAGGGGAATTCCATCACATTTTCAACATTTCTAAATAATTCAATTGATGAAAACAAAATTGTTCTCAAGGTTTAATATAAGCAGGCAAAAATGTCAGAATTGTTAACAGTGGTGGTAATAAGGACTTGCTTCTCAGACTGCAGTTACATCAGATGTTTTGGAATACATTTTTAGCATAAACTATTTTTTGCATTCATGGCAAAGATGTATGGCATTTTAAGGCAAATTAGCACACCCCAAAACATTTATTTTCTTATATTAAACTATTATAGCATAATCAACATTGCATATAAGAACATATGTGTAGGTTTGTTATTCTTTGTGGAACATTATAACATTATAAACATCCTGACAGCTGGTTATTATCACAAACACTGTAAAAAAAAGTTGGAAAGTTTCTTTTCTACGATATACCATTTCTCATTGCAACACTGACTGACTTTATTAACACCTTAATGATAATAGAACATTTGAAAAATCTATGAAATTCCCCTTTGACTGCCTTCTCAATATGTAGCTTATTCAAAATCCATGATGCACATAAGGGTTCCTGAGATTTTGCAATAATTTAATTGAATGCCCTTAGAGAGACCATTTGAGTATATATCTGCAATAATGTAAATAAAAAAAATCCCTGGCTGACTGCTTCTTTCAAGCTATAGTAGTTGGTGCTCATTCCATTTTCTATAGCCTCATATGACTTCTCGACCCTTGTATTTGTGCAGCTTTGTTATGTTTCTCCCTCTGTGGACCAGACACTGTGGTGTCCTGTCGTTTGTTCAGCTCATTTTTAGTTCTCTCTTGAATAACAGTAATCCAATACATGAGGAAATTATTGCATCATTCTACTCTACATAGTATATCAACCACCCCACATTCTGTACAGTTAAAAAAATTATTGCTAATATATCATGGACACATAATAAGCAAATATTCCAACTGCATATATTGTATATGAATGTACTTGTCAAATTCAATGTTTCAGTGCAGAAAGCATTTTAGAAACCAACCACATGTGTGAATCAAGATACATGGCTTTGAAAGAAAGCTACAACCAAACAAGAAGCCAATCTATAAAGCTCTACTCTATATTCTGTGTAACCTATACATGTATAATGGTAATAATCAATAGTTTGACTGCTGCTACACCATTTGTGCCCTATTCTCCTGTTTGTGAACAAGTTTGTGTTACAGTGTACAATCTGAGGTTCAGAACACTTAATAAGAATTATGTCTACATGTATATAAGCTGACATACATTCAATAGACATCCAATCAGCATCAGCCATAATGTAATGTTCAATATACTGTATTATTAAAGTGAAATGTCCTATTTTTGAGAAAGTTCTGTGGTTATTGGTGACTTTGAAAATGCCCACCTGGGGTTAAAAATGAGGTACATACATCCCTGTCTAATCGTTGTCTGATTTATGGCCGCTATCTCTGATTTAAGCCTCCCCCTCCATCCCTTTCTTTCTCATTTTTCCTTGTCGTTTAGTGGTAATGAAAGACAAACATGGTGATAATTATCGTGCTCCTCTGGGAGGGCACAGGCAGGCTGCTGCCAGCAGCACGATGATGTGAGAAATAATATTATCTCTCTCCCCTTTCTCGCACAGCCGCTGCTGAGTCAGTGCCTTTGTCTGGCTAACACACAAACACAACGTGAATCAACTAATGTGATGATGCCAATGTCACCTGTCCTGCAGCTTATCTAAACACAGACATGCAGTGGATGTACAACAGACTTATATGGAGGTGTGCAAAAGTTTGGGCACCTTGTTCAAAATTTCTGTTAATGTGAACAGCTCAGCCAGTCAAACATTTCTTCAATATTTTAATAACGATCAATTTTCTCTTTTCATTTTTATAGTTTTAAAATAGCAAAGAATGAAAAAACAGTCAGTTCTTAGTAACACCCGCACTGGCAGGTTTCACAGCTTTTTTGTAGCCAAGTAAAGGTCTTTAAATAAGAGTCAATATTTGTTTGGGGGATTTCCACTCATGCAAAAGTCTTCTCTTTCTGTGATCTCCTTGTGCTGTCTCACATGCTCTGCTGTTTTGAGGTCTTTTATCGTCAGCTTTTTACTGATAGTGTGGCGTTTGTTTTCAGAATATTTTTATATTTAATTTAATCCATTTTCTCAGAGCCACTGGCTACAAATGAAGCTCAAAGTATGACCAATTCACCACCATGCTTAACAGCTGAAGAGGTGTTCTTGTCATATGCATCACCCTTTTTTCTCCAAATGTATCTTTGCTGTAGCCATCTTCATCAGTCTGCCGGAGTCATTTTCAAAATGCATCAAGCTTGTTCAGATATTCATTTTGCAATGTGTTTTATAGCCTGGCCATTCCTAACCATGACTGTTAACAAGCCATAACCCAAGCTAATTAATTTCTGAGACTTTAATAAAACTTCTGAGACCTCAATCCTCTTGGGGTGCCCAACGTTTTACAATGTGGTCCTTTACTTATTTTCACTCTAAAGTTCTAAAAAGCAAAAATAATACACTACTCTTTTGACCACTGGTACCCAAAGTTTTTTTGCCTGCCACCCTAACCCAGGGGCATTATAGTCAGGTGAAAAGTGGGACTGAGTTACCAAGTGAGGGGAGGGCCCACTTGAATGTATCGATGTTTCTGATCCTGAGGTTTCATTGTGAGTGTCACAGGACCATATCCAGACTAAAGGCTGGTTTATACTTGATGCATCGCAAAAGTCGAAATGTCCTTGACTCTAGGAGGGTGAAGACAAGTACAAGGCTCCTCCGCTGCGTGTGATGCCAGGCACCTCTTCTTTTCAAACTACCGCTGATACACCATCACTGAGGAGCCAACGCGCTCGGAGGAAAACGCAGGGTTCCCAGCTCCTAATGGACCAATCAGTAGATGACTGAGCCAGCAGACATTGCAATGTATGAGTGATAGGGAGAGAGAGCACCATCTATCTGCCCAGAGATAGTGCGGCCAATTTTTGCTCTCTTGGGCCACGGCTGTTGATGGCAAACAGCATGACTGGGATCTTAACTTGCGAACCTCTGGTCATAGTGTCAGTGTCTTAGCCTGCTCAACCAGTCAGAGCCCAAGTTCATTTTCTGATAAACGATTGTCTTCCTCTGCCTCTTTGTGCAGTTCAGAGGGCCACCCAGTGGAGAGGACAGTATCGTCGTGCAATATACACAGTATCATGAGCAATGAGCATAAATGCATTTTTGTCGCAACAAAGCGCAGAACAGACAGAAGCTATAGAACTTCACAAAAAAACATAAAGCTCAAGAAGCACCCAAATAATTATTCTCAAAACAAACTAAATCACGTCTCACTAAAGCGAAGGTGCACAGCGCTACCGCCTGAAAACTGGTGCGAAAACAAATACAGCTAGAACAAGTGTACAAACCATAGCCTGCCAGCTGGACCACACACTCTAAAATGGAGCATAAAACCAAAACAGTCCAAAAATCTGTTAGAGCCCCAAAAACCACACCAATTTTTGTTACGTGTTTTTAAATAAGAAACCTTTACTGTATAAATAACAAATAATGTATAAAAATAATAATACATAATAAAAGAGAATGTATTCATTTTGTGCTCTATGGCTTTAGCTTAACTTAATAACTGGCTAATAACATAATGACATAGCAGTTGAACTGCTCAGGTTTGGTGGAGAGACCACATTGAATAAGCTCCATGAGGTCTGTATGGAAGTTTGGGAAACCGGAATTTGG
>BRDA01005386.1:107627-119019 GCA_036984385.1 Crenuchus spilurus | reverse complement strand
TCACAGTCTGCATAGTACTGCATTCCAGACATTGCCTGCAAGAAAGGCCTTTTGTGTTTGTTTACTCTCAGCAATTACTGTAGAATGTGGAGAGCAGGGGAATCACACAGTACTTCACACGATGGAGATAATATTACATCTGCTCTGTCTTAAAACTACACACAAGTTCATTGTGCACAAATCATCCAGCCATCCATTATTTTCCACTTAATCCTTATCAGGGTCACTGTGAGTCCCGTACTCCTTCACTGGGTGCAGGGCAGGGTATTACACACTATGCTATGCCCAGGACAGGGTGCCAATCCATTACTGGGCACACACACACACACACAAATTTAGAGTACCCAATTCACCTGACCTCCGTGTTTTTGGACTAGGAGAAAACCATAGGCCCCAGAGGATGCCCACGAAAACACAGGGAGAACATGAAAACTCCACGCAGATTGGGACTTAAACCCAAGACCTGAGTGCTGAGAGGCGGTGCCTAAAACCATGGTAGAAAAACAACAACATCCACCAGCATATCTGGTCAAAAGCAAAACTAGCATGTGATGTTTTGGACATGCAAGTCAACCTGTAAGACTATACTGGGTGACCATCTAAACCAGCCCTTACCAGCATATTCCAGACCAGCACAAGATTTATATGGGCTAAGCTGTTTTATTACAGAGTACTGAAATGCATACTGCTTTTACTCAAGTTTACAGAGTCATCTTGATGCCTGGAACAAAAACCTTGGTCAGATAAAAGCTTTGCATTTTTCTCCAGTTATGCAAAATAGTTTTTTACAATCCTCACAGACTTAATTACCAATGTTTTACACAGATAGGAAATTAACCTCTACGTTCATCCCATCCATGAACTGGCACACATACTGTATAGACCAGGGGTGTCCAAACTACAGCCAACTACGGTCCGCGGTCCATTTTTAATTGGCCCGCAAGAAATGTTATAAATATAATAGAATATGGCCCACACTTCAACTTCTGACTGAGTGTATTGCACTTCTTATTTTTAACACCAGGGGGAGCTACTGTTGATCAAGGCAGTTGCTTCACCAAAAAGGACAATCACAGAAGAAATTTACCCCAAGTTACTAAACATGGCAGAACCAAAGAAGCGAAAGGTAGAAAGTGAGTGAGCTGATCTCATCTGATGCAGATTTGCTCCTTGATCAAGTGACATTTGTCCGGATTTTTGGCACGAGTAGTGTCGGATCAGCACCGCAGCTGGATTTACATACCCAGCGCAGCTGATACCAGAATAATTTACTAAAATTCTATGCACTCCTGTAGTTAAGTCCAGTTCAGTCTGTTAATGTTGAGAACCGTTTCAGACGAATGTTAACAGGTGTGTTGCTCAGCCTAATAACTTAAATAACAAGCTTGAAATGTACTCGTCCCATTTTCCCCTTTATTGTTTTTTCTCTGTTCTGTAAATCTTCTGTAGAAGAAATCTGAGGCTGCTGTTCTGAGAATGAGCCTCCAAAGCTTTTTCTGAATAAATCAGTAAAGGTCCATTTATGGAAAACTGTGATGAAGGCAGTTTTGTCTTTAATTATATTTAACAATATAACATATTTCACCACTAAGTGGCCCAGCCCCTCCTCTATTTTTATGTATGTGGCCCTCAGTGAAAAATGTTTGGACACCCCTGGTATAGACAGACTTTGTGAGTACACACACACTGAGGACAGCCTGCATATATGTTGAGCAGTTGAGTGTTAGGTGCCTTGATAGAAGGAATTTCAGTGAGAAGAGGTTAGATAGTGGAATGGGGAAGCCCTGATTTTCCAGGTCCAGGGGGTCTAACTGGCAAACATTCAATCCCAAGCCCGTTTCTCTGCCAGTGTAAAATGTGGTGTTTGATCACATCCAACTCTTCTGATGTAGCTTTTCTTATCCATGATAAAAAGCAACACACAGGAGTCAAAACTGCTTCACCTTCATGATGTTCAAACTCCCTCACACCAACCAACCCATCAATGTTTTAAAAATCATTTAGCCAAAAATCACATTTAAATAAGCACATTTTATACAAAAATAATAAAGTGACTTCTAATATTCAACATTTTTCACTTTTATAGGCAACTGTTGGTCATACAGTGTTAAAAACATAAGAAAGCCTGTTAGAGATAACTGAGCAAGTTAATGTGCTTTGAAGTTTGTGGTTTAGGATTACAGATTGCACACTGCTACAATGGCTACAAGCTATTATTTGTTAACTACAATAACCTTGTAGCTTCTGTGCAAAGATAAAGAAGAACGCTGCAGCCTTAACATGCCTCTGATGACTGGTTTTCACTTTCATATTGAATCATTTTTTGGACTTTCCTCAGAGTCCAAATGTTGCTACATTGAATGAGATGTGTGAGGTTAACATTGGTAATGAACATTGTAACTCTTGCTGATGTTCAATAGACAGTACACAGTAAATCTGTCAGTGTTAAATCAACACTATTAGAGTTAAATTAACACTGAGAGTGTTACATTTTGACACTCTCAGTGTTAATTTAACTCTAATAGTGTTGATTTAACACTGGCAGATTTACTGTGTATGTGAGTTTAAAAATAACAAGAAGGAGATGCTCTTTTATTAACCCTCTTTCAGCATTTATGCCATTTGGGATGAATACACACATACACACATATTAGTGAGCTCAGCACACACACTAGGGGACAGTGGGTGCACACATATTCGGACCAACGGGCCTCCTGCTGAAGTGCACAGTGAGCAGCTGGGGGCTAGGTGCCCTGCTCAAGAGCATTTCTGTTTTTGCTGATTCAGGGGATTGAACTGACAACCTTTTGTGAAACTCCTGACATCTGTGGCAGTAAAGCTGTATTCATCTTTACAGTTTGCAGTAAGTCATACTGTGATATATCCTAAACAGAGTGATTAGTCTTTAAGACCTTAACTAACATCTGGATACAGTTTGAGAAGACATTTTGGTGAAAAAGCTGGACCAGCACTAGTATTTATTAGCATTTATGTTACTCAAGTTCTAAACTCACAAAGCAAAAGCTGACTGATCAACTACGTCTATGTTAGTTAAATCCTGAGGGAAGTACTTAAGTGACAGTCTGATGGAAGAAGCTTTTCTTCACTTTGCTGGGTTCAGCTCACAGATAGTGGAAACATTTCACCAGAATGTAAGACTGAATGCGTGAATGATGCTGTTGTTTGCCGCCCCTCTGCACTGTTCCCCATGTGTGGCTGTCACAGCAGAACAGTGCAGCACCGTCTCGGCAGTGGAGGAGAGGAGGAGAACATGTCAGAAGTCTGCAACCTCTCTCACAGGAGCTGCTGAGTGACTCCCTCAGACAAGACTCACCACAGGAGGCCCAGTGTTAAAGCTGAAGTAAGCAGACATGTAAGCAGTCTGTTTCAGTGGCGTCTGCTGTAAACACTTGTTTGGGAGTAGGAGAGGAGTGTTGGGGACAGAAGAAGAGGACACGTATAACAGGTGATATGTATTTTGGTGCTATTTTGACACAGAGAAGAGATTAAATATGAAACTATCACATGTAAAAACATGGAAAATGTAACAGCAGATGCACTTTACATTTTGTGAGGAGTGGACCAATAAAATGGTTCAAAAATAGCATGGAACAAAAATTTGCTACATTAATTTCCAATAAAAGTGAAATAACATTAATATTTTGTTAAGTCATTGTCTGAGATAGGAAATATTTGGAACTGGGTATCTGTCAATCACGCTTATATTGTTAGATTAGGCTTTTCCGTTCTTTATAAAATTGTCAGGTTTTACATTTTTGAATAAATGGCTGCTCATGCTTTCAACTGGAGTTACAAACACTGACTTATAAATGAATGACAGTCTTTAAGAATGGCTATATTCTTCAATTAACATTGTCCAGCTCCACTGGTCAAACAGGTGCACTTAACAGTTTTACAATTACAGACTGTAGTTCATCTCTGTAGACTTTATTATCCTCCTTTTACCTGTTCTTCAGTGAACAGGACCCCCACAGGACCAGAGCAGGTATTATTTGGGTTGTGGATCATTCTCAGCACTGCAGCACTGGTGGTGTGTGTTGTGCATGTACAAGTGGACCAATTACAACACCTCACTGTCACTGCTGGACACCAACAGTCCACCAACCCAACCTACTACTGTCTCTGACTCGACAAGGTGGACCAACATGTAGGTGTGTCTAACAAAGTGGACAATGAAAGAACACTGTTTAAAACCCCCAGCAGCAGTGTCAGTAACACATCAGTCACTCAGTGCTGAGGATTATCTACCACCCAAATAACCCTGCTCTGTGGGGTCCTGATCACTGAAGAACAGAACAAAAGGAGGATAATAAAGTCTACAGAGAAACAGATGAACTACAGTCTGTAACTGTAGAACTACACAGTGCTCCTGTATGATCAGTGGAGCTGAGATCAGATAACAGGTACGTTTATTGTTATGGCTGACTGGTGTATCTGTATGTAAAAGCCTGCACCCTCATTATAGACTGAGATGGTTTTTAAAGCTATAAAATCTATTTTTTTACTGAATCTCCTATCCTTACTTTTAAATGCATTACTTATTCAGTTTTTAAATATGAGGCTAAATATGATTCAACGTTTGACTTTATTTCTTATGAAATAAGTTAGAAGGTATGTCACTCCACATATGCCAGTCATATCGTTTAAATGGGAATGTCACTGATTTTAAAAACAATCTGCCTGGTTCAAATGTTTGTTGTTGAGAGTGTCGGTGCCCAGTGCAGAGAACCTTACCAGCTTGTACTTTTACAGCGGTGGTGATATGAACCAGGAGTTGTGATGTGTACAAGTCAAAATAGTATTTACCATCTAAAACCACCAGCCAACGTACACGTGTCATTTTCACATGCAATGTTGATAAAGTAAACAGTAGTAAATGTGGACTGAGAACTCTACAATCCCCTGCATGTACAGTACCAGTCAAAAGTTTGGACACACCTTCTGGACATTCAGTGGTGTTTCATGATGTAAAAATGTTCTGTATTGTAGATTAACACTAAAGTCATCTAAACTATGAATAAACACATCTGTAATTATTTAGTAAACAAACAAGTAAACAAACCAGAATATGTTTATATCTGACAGTCTTCACAGTAGCACCTCTTGTTTAGATGCAGCTTTCTTGGCATTTTCTCAGTCAGCTTTATGAGGTAGTCACCTGGAATGGCTTTCAGTTAACAGCTGTGTCTTGTCAAGAGCTCATGACTTGCATTTCTTGCCTCTTAATGTGTTTGAGACATCAGTTGTGTGTCTACTTTGAAGTAAAATCTAAAACATGTTTTGGTTTGTTTATCACTTTTAAGTTTACTACATGATTCATTATGTGTTCACTCAGAGTCTGGATGACTTCAGCGTTCATTTACAGTGTAGGAACAAAATAAAAACCTCTCTGCTATTAATGTACTTAAAGGTCATTTATCTCAAAAGCTATCTCAGAACAATCACAGAAATAAGATCGCAGGTATCAAGCAGTGTATTTATAACCGCTGCATGTCTGTGAGGGACCTTTCAAATGCCTCTGGTTTCTATCACCACCACTGTGAACACTTCAGTAAGTTTCTCTAAAAGGGGTCATTTCACTGATGTGAAACAGAATCCTGTGAGGATTACAGAATTGATGGATGTTCTATTATTACATACAGATAAGTGCTGGGGCAGCCAGTGGCACCATGGACCCCAGCATGTGTGTCCTGGAGCTGCTTGGCGTGGTTCTCTCCTTGACAGCCTGGTTGTGTTCACTTACCACCACCCTAATGTCCCGCTGGCTCACACTGTCCACAGACCTCCTGCCAGCTGAGAGCTATGAGTTGGGCCTGTGGGGGACGTGTGTTGTACAGGAGCTGGGGGTCCTAGAGTGCCAACCATATGACAGCCTCCTGGGCCTGCCACCAGACATCCGACTGGCCAGGATCCTCATGCTGGCCACGCTGGCCATCAGCCTGATAGGCCTGACTTTGGCCATCCCTGGGATCTATGTGGTCAACAGCTGCAGAGGTGCTGAGACTCTCAAAGCCAAGCGGACCTTCAAGATGCTGGGTGGGACAATGTGCTTGGCTGCAGGAGTCCTCTGCCTGGTTCCTGTATCATATGTGGCCCACCTGACCATTCTGAAGTTCTTCGATGAGACCGTCCCTGATGTGGTTCCACGCTGGGAGTTCGGGGATGCTCTTTTCCTGGGCTGGACAGCTTCGTTCCTACACCTGTTGGCTGGGTCACTGCTGGTCACCTCCTGCCTCTGTCTGCAAGGGGAGCCGTGTCCACTGCCAGGGTCCATTCCACTACAAGAAGGACATACCAACACCGAACTCTCTCCTAGAAGGAGGCCAGAATATGTGTGAGGGAAAATATAAATAACTCCAATTCCAGGCAAGCAGAAGTTCCACAAGCAGGATAAGTAAGCTAAGTACATTACGAGTATTTCCATTAGCTACCTAAATGTGTTGACAGTATTTGGGTGGAATGGAACATGTGAACAGTGACATTTGTATATAATGAATGAAGTATAAGGATAAAGAATATGATGCTGCTCTTTCTTGCTTTGATTACAGAGCTAAATGAAATTTGTCATACAATGGTTAGATCCCAGACTGTGGTCACCTACTGCATCAATGCTGAAGGTCAATTTGAATGAATTTTATTTTTAAAATGAATCAACTAATCATGACAGCCCTGCAGTCCATGCAGCATCTGTTTACAAATCAGTCAGAAACAATTATACACCAATGAGCCAAGCCATTAAGACCAATATGCTAATATATTTAGTGTGCTGTCAGCCACAACAGCTCTGACCCACCAAGTCATAGACTCCACTAAACATTTGAAGGTGTCCTGTAGTATCCGGCTCCACAATGTGAGCAGATAATCCATTAATTCGGATACATTGTGAGATGGAACCACTGCAAAGGCTTCTTCTTCCAGCACATCCCACAAATGCGCATTTAGATTAAGGTAGGTACTGAACACTGCTGACCCGGATCACCCAACAAGCCATTTCAGAGATGTTCTGACCCAGTTTGACCATAATATTTTAGCTCCTGTTCAGGTCTATTAAATGCCTGATCATTTCTCCAACATCCATCAACAATGAGAACCGACTGTTCTCTAACATATCTCCGACCTTAACATGTGCAGATGTTCTGATAACTGTGATTTCTCTGTGATTAGCCATATTGTTTTGGCTCATCTGTGTAGTCTCAAGTATATCAATGACATGAAAGGGAGATATTTCATAGATTTTTCAGTGTTGAGAATCTTGGGAAGTTACATTCTGGAGCAGATACACAGTGTTGTTAGTAGAGTAGTGCTTCTGGCTGATCTGGGACCAGATTTGCCATTTCGGCAACAAGGCCTTTCAACATTCACGAATGGTTCAGTCTAAAATGTATTCAATGGAACCTTGACTCACGAGTTTAATACGTTCTGTGACCAAGCTTGTAACTCAGTTTGCTCATATATCAAATTAAACTTCCCATTAAAATGAACTGAAATGCTATTAATCCATTCCAGCCCCCCCAAAACAAACGTGTTTTTAAATAAGAAAAAAGTACCTTATAAATAATACATAATGTATAATAATACATAATAAAAAAGAATGTAAAGAAATAAACTGATTTATTAAATGTGTTTACACTGAACATCAGATGAAGATGCTGACAGAGGTGGAGGAGATTGGTGGAGTTTTTCATTTTGTGCTGTAACTTACTCGCTACACACATAATGCTACATTTTATTTCTAAATTTAACTCACATACTTGATTGGTGATTTTTTATTTTCTTATTTTTTTTCTTCGCTTCACTTGCAGTAAAATCCTGTCCCAGGAGGTTTGTTTCTTCCTCCCTTTCAAAATGTTTAGAAAATGAGTGAGGCAGGTGTCCTTACACAGTGCCAGCACACAACCTCTTCCTCTCTGCACTGATCTTGGCACTCGCTCACACTCACTAGTGACTCCTAGTGGGGGCTGGCGAGAGCGGCTCACATCATAAAGCAAAAAATCTACCAAGCAACTTGTAAAATTCATGAGTTGGTTCACTCGTAAGTCAAGGTTCCACTGTTAATGTAAAGTTAATATGTTTAATTCAAATTGAAAGCGTTAGGAGCTTTTCATTGAGAATATTAAATAAACTTTCCAAGAAAGGTATTTTTTCATTAGTACTGTAACTGTAATCTGCCAAATAGCAATAAGAAAGAAAAGACAATTTAATATTTATGATCCAAAGACTTTTTAGGTGTATTGGTTTATATGGAGTTTGAACTTTGTTTTCCTACCAGTTGTCCTATTCTACTGTTAAAAAGCCTGAAATAACTGCTATGAATATCAGTATACAAAAAATAAAGAATAATGCAGCATCAATATACATGTGTTATCAATTAGACCAAAAGATTGTCTCTTTTTTATCATGTGCAATCTACTTTAGATTCAAATGTGTCTATGCAAATCTATACAGTTCATCCCTGTATACAAATTCAAAGGCTATATATGCATCAATTTGTTTTGAAGGCAATTATCTATAAATATATAAATAATAACGTTGACAAAAATAATAATTGATAGAATTTATGTAATATGTTATGTTATATTATTATGGATACATATCTTATCTGTTGGATATATCAATGTCCAAAACGTTGGATTCATTTGTCATGTTAATAATGAATAAGTTATATATTAAATAAATGTGTTTTAGAATTAAAGATTGTAAATATCTGTTTATAGTCATTTTTAACACATAATTACTATGAATTGTAACTCTTTAAGTAACCACAAACAGTTCTTTGCCAGAGTGATTCCACAGAAAAAACATGTTTGTTTCCCTCTGAAATTTGGAGCATAAAGATATTTTGAAAGAGTTATCACATGTAAAAGGTCTTTCTAGAAGAAAGAACAAAATAGAACAAAATCACAATATGTGACATTCCTTATCTTTTTTGTGATAAGTTCTCTAAAAACTCAAATTTGTACAAAGTATACTTCATGTAATGTAATTGCTCTTTCACACTCAAATATGGTTCTTCACGGAACCAAAAGTGGTTCTATTGAGGCATTGTTCCATGTTTTTGGCAAGTTTTTCAAATCTGTAACTATTCATAACAATTTTTCTTGTAAGAAATGACTATAAATAAATATTTACAGATATTAAATTCCTACAGATCACTAGAATCACTTTATACATGTATCTGCAACAAAACTCTTCTTCAGCTACTGAAAAACACAATTCCAAACTGAAGTGATGAAATAAAGAATTGAAAAGAAAAAGTTGTTTGTGTTTTATAGTGAAAGTCTCTACGATTACTTCAAGTGCTGTTGGGAGAAGCCTTTTACCAGTGAGTGTAATCTTCCCTAACCCGTCCTGTCTGCTTTACTGCACTAAGCTACATTTAATGACCATCCTAATGATGATACTGTGGGTGAGGAATGTATAAAATGTTTCTCTGACACTAGTCTCGTTTCCATTGTCCATGAAATATTCCAAATTAGAATTGCAAATAAAAATGTGCTTAATGGAAACACGACAATTTCGAAAAAACTCTCGTTTTTCGATAAAAGTCTTTTGCGCTAAGATTAGGTGGTTTTTGAGTCATATCGAAATTGGTTTATATCACAAAAGTGTAATGGAAACACTCGAACGGACGCATTAAGGGAGTCACGTGATCAACAACCGGATGTTTTTATTGGCGAAAAAGACGACGAAGAAGAAGACAACAACAGAAAGTGCGAGGATGAAGATGACGCGGCATATTTGTAATAATAACGAGTAGAATTTTTGGACAATGTGCAGCTGCTCCACTACAGATCTCACAGCATCACAGAGTTCATTAAAAGTTGAGTGTGTCATTCTAAAATGTTGAATCCACAGCTCTTCTGTAAAATCATCGACTACAGTTTCCCAAAAACGCCGCATACGTAGCCGCTCCCAAGTATAAGGGGCTTGTCGCTCCAAAGCCTCGATAAGTCGCCGTCTCCTCTGATGGCTGATGATGAGCGCTAGTGCCGTGGTAGCAATATGTATAAAGCTGAAGTATGTGTTTACATCCACTGCCACCATGTTTGTAATGACTTATCACGAGAACAAATATACACGTGATTTTATAAAAGTATTTCACATTTAATGGAAACACAATTCGCCCCTTTCACAAATCCCAGAATGCACCGCGCAACCAGCAACATCCCGTTTACCATTTTCTCTTGTTTGTCTGTGCCAGCTATGCTACATACACTGTTTACAACTTTATTTGGTAAGTAAATACGTGATATCTACTAGCTTTTGTAACTATATGCAGATAATATGTCTTTTGATATTAAACATCATATCTTGTTGTGTCAACTTGCATTTTCAATTTATGCAGTGGGTTTTTAGTGTAAACACTAAATGCTGCTATCAATAATAAGCTACACTATCACGCACAATAATTTGTGGTACACATTTTTTATGAAAATAGCCAAAAATGAATTCATCTGGTGGATAGCCCTACAAATGTCACATTATGAAATAGGACATAAGCCACGTCTAGGCTAGCACCCTGCATGGCCTAATCAAGCCAGCCAGTGTATGTTTATATCATTAGAGGCCTATTTATTTATCAGTGCAGTATATATTTCGGTATATAATTAGGGTAGAATAAAATAATGTTTGCAGTAACCTACCTCCAACACAACGATCAGAACACACTCTGTCATAGTCACTTGCTGACCAGTTTTCACGCCTGATGGAATTTTCCCAAGTTTTCCTTAATGTGGTATCTTTAGGAAACCTATAGTACGATCTTTTCTGTTGCTGTTGTTTGTCTAGCCGTTGCCGATTACTGCATTGTGGTACACAACATCTAGAACCCTGATTGGCTTGTTTCTACGTATTTTAAACTCTCCTGCCGACACATTCACTGCTGCCATTCGCCCTATTCACAAATCCCAGAATGCACCGCGCAACCGGCAACATCCGGTTTACCATTTTCTCTTGTTTGTCTATGCCAGCTATGCTACATAAACTGTTTACAACTTTATTTGGTAAGTAAATACTTACGTGATATCTACTAGCTTTTGGAACTATATGCAGAGAATATTTCTTTGGATATTAGACATCATATCTTGTTGTGTCAACTTGTATTTTCAATTTATGCAGTGGGTTTTTAGTGTAAATAATAACACGCACTATCACATCGAATCATAACTATCGTACGTTGTGCTATCGAACATTGTTACACAAATGTGATTTTTGGGTGACGTATTTAACTTTTATGTTCAACTGTGTTGTTCTATACTACAGATTATAGGTTTCTTTATAAGAGACGTATATCAAGGTTTTCGATCATCTATAGTGCATTCATAAATGAATGGTTTATTTCAACATTTGTCAAATACATCGTATCGACCGT
>BRDA01005386.1:85670-103635 GCA_036984385.1 Crenuchus spilurus | reverse complement strand
ATATATATATATATATATATATACACACACACAATTTAGAGCAGGAGTGCCCAACTCCAGTACTGGAGGGCTAGATTCCTGCACAGATCAGTGATCTTTCTGATCAAACACATCTAATTTAGTTCAGCAGATAATGAGCAGGTTTAATTGTAGTGTCAGAACAGAGAAATCACCAAACTGTGCGGGAATCCAGCCCTCATGTTGGACATGTCTGATTTAGAGTATCCAATTCACCTGACTTTTATGTTTTTAGAATGTGGGACAAAACAGGGAGAACATGGAAACTCCACCCAAATGGAGACTTAAACCCAAGGCCCAAGACTATTGAGTTCTAGTGTTATGTTATAAGCACAATTTGAAATGTCTTGCATGATGAACTATGTCTGGGATAAATGGGATTTGTGTAAGTATGATTGTTGGGTAAATCATTCTGTAACAATGTGGAGCTGAATCACCAGGAAATGATGCAGAGGTGGGAATCAAAAATGAAACTTTAATGATAAACAAAGCACCACCTGACATTAACTCACTGACATACATGACATTGATACCTTTAATGACTGACAAAGAATGAGACAAACATGAGGTAGCTATATAGCACACTTAATCCAACAGCGATGAACAAACAGGGCTGTGTGACAATACGAGACAGGTGTAACCACTAATGAGATATGACGATGAGACTAGGGTAGGGACAACTGAATGTACACAAAACAGATGCACATGGTGACTGATGCAGGGCTAAGGGCACAGCTGAAGTGGGAGTGTGACACATTCCTTTAAAATGGTATAAAGGAAACGATCCTGTTAACTGTGAAAACATCAGAGAAAAAGGAACAGGAATTTTCTGTTGTGTTTCCAAGCCTCCATTAGTTAAGTACAGTATTTCATTTAAATCCCTCTTTCAAATAAAGCAACATCATAATCATCACATTCCTACTATAATCTGCTCTCCTTATCAGTACTCAGTATTTTATTATCTCAGTAATTTTATTTCCTGTTTAGGAAAAAATTTATGGGATGAAAGATGAGCGTATTCATTTGCTCATATTTCCATTTTTAATATGTTCAGTGTTTTGCAGTTCATGCTCTGAAAAAATATAATAAAAAGTGAATGTGAAAGATATATACAGCACACAATCATAGACACAGAGACACCAATTCTGTAATCATAAAGGTGATATTTACTGAGAAAGTCTTAGGTGTGGTGAAGCCAAGCCTGAAGTCTAGACAAGAATTAGAAGCTTTTATAGTGTATAATTCAAGCACTAGACACCGCTGCCATTATTCAGCCCGTTGACACACATCAACACATAGTCACATAAAACAAATGATAGCACCAAAAACATTTTTGTTGATTCATAATACAGTCAGAATACAATTTTAAATTATCATTTTCTAGCATTTCTTTAGCATTAAAATTAAACAGGCTGTTTTTATTATTGTGCCTCACTGTGACTTACACTACCCCTCAAAAGTTTTAGAACGTTTCTGGTGCACCTATTGTGTCAGGGGTTCATCCTACAGCAAGATAATGACCCAAATCATCAGTCCAAGCTCTGCCAGAACTACCTCAGGAAACAACAACAAGATGGTCAGCTTGAAAACATAGAGTGGAGCACAGTCTCCAGACTTAAACCCCATCCAGCTGATTTGGGATGAAGTGAAAAGCAAAGCAAACCTACAAGAGCCAACATTTATGTGACGTTCTGCAGCAGATTAGTGAAGAACTGTCTGAAGAATGTTTGATGTCTGTTGTAGAAAGAATGTCACGAGTGTGTTCAGCTGTTATATCTGACAAAGGTGCTGCTTTGTGTCCAAAGTTTAGACACATTTTGGTCTATAAACTGATTCACTGAGTTCTTATTTAACTCCTGTGATTTAATTTCAGTGTCAGTGAGACATTAAGCTCAGTCATTTTACATACAAAACTGGAAAAATTGGGGTGTTCTAAAACATTTGACCAGTAATAGATATATGTAAATGACCTATGTGCTGACTGGCTGTCCTGAATTGTGACTCATTCGAAAAGCAGACCCGCCCATTAAGGGTGGCGTATAATGTATTACATGTTCAAATAATTTTTTTTTTGGTGCTTGAACACAAATTTTATTATTATTTATTATTATTAATTATTAATAAATATTGACAAATTATGATTTATATTTCATTAATGATTACTAGTTACTATTAATAATATACTAATAATAACTAATAAATGTTATTATGAATAGTAAAGTAATAAAAATTAATATGAATCATTAATAAAATATTAATACATTATTACATATTATTTATGAATAATAAACTGTAAAAGCATGTAGCATAAAATGATCACACAATCCTTTTCAGTCAACTTCAGAACAAACAGTCAGTATATTAATAACTCACAGGTGAATACGGACTGCCGGCCAAATTGCAGTCCAGACTCCATTTGAAGGAGTGACAGCGGTGATGGCTAATCACATTACATTACATTACATTGCATTTAGCAGACGCTTTTATCCAAAGCGACTTACAATAGTGGGAAAGTACAAATGCGAAAATTTTTTTTAAATAATAATCACACGTGGGCAAGAAACGGCAGAGCCAATTGGTGAGCTTGTGGCAGCCTAAAAGGAAACCGGCTTAGAATTCAGCTGGGTCTCCATTTAATACAGCGTAACATTTCACTCAAGCGAACCAAGCGGAATAGGGGGAGGCGAGACTAGTTTGTGAACGAAACGCTTCTCGAGTACAACAACATCCCAACATATGTGAAATTTCTCCCAGATGTTCTTTTTAAGTCTCAAAAAGTGGACATATCCGGGTAAAAGAGGACGTCTGGTCACCCTAGTTGAATGGAGTGAAAAAAGTATGGAGTGACCTCTTAATCAGCCAGTGGGTTCAGACCAAAAATGGTAACATTTGCTAGCTAGCTTCTAGTAATAGTTTTAGGTCATATTTGTTAGCTTAGCCATGTTTGTGTCTGCTTAGCTTATTTTATGCCTAGACAGTGTGCATATATGTTTTTAGAGGGAACACAGCAGGGCTAACTTTGTATTACTGATGAGTTTCAAAACATTTAGCTTCAGCTAACGTCCATTAGTTAGCATGCCTCTAAGAACCCAAATTGATAGATCAAATTAACATAAACATGCTAGCACTACAACAAATGAAAACTCATGCTATTTCAAAGATGGATGTATGGATAGATGGATGGATAGAACTTTATTGATCCCAAAGGAAATCGCAGTGTGACATTAACATCAGCATGTATACAAGTATTGCACTAAATATTGTACTCAGTGGTATGATGAATAACCCCAAATCAGGAAAAGTGGGGAAAAAACAATGCAAAATTACATTGCAGACAGTACAAACCCAAAATATTTCTTGTTTTGTCTGATAACGTAATTTTATTAATTAATATACATCCATTCCTCAGTCCTGCAAAAAAACTGAAACAAAAAATGTGCACAACTTAAGGCATATTTGTAGGAAGAATAGCACAAAATAACACCTGAAACACTTCATTGTTTGACATTCTCTTGGCTTAAATATCTTTTAAGTGTTGTTAGAAGGAATGGAAACATTAATAAATGGAAAATACTTTATCGTCCCAACTTTTTTGGAATTTGTTGCATGCTGGAAATTCAGGAATGGATTTATATTTACAAATGAAATGAAGTTGACAGACAAAGCATGAAATATCTCGGCTTCATACTGTCAGCAGTGAAATAAAAATGGGATTATTGCAATGGGTAGGAAAGATCTTACAGTACTCTATGGATTGTAACCTATTACAGACTATTTTGAATTAATTACATAAAAATAATAATAAAACAAAAACTTTTGCCTGTCAAGTGTAGATAAAGTTACAGTTGTGCCCCTGTAAAAATAAGGCTCTGCCCACTGTCCTACAGCTGTGCCGAGATCATTGGGGTCCTGCCCCGGCCTTCAAGACGCCCTGCTTGCTGAGAAAGGCCTTATTGTTCTTCCAGCATCAGCCTGTTCACAATGCTAAGCACAGACAGAACTAACTGGCGCATGCTACACTTCCAGCCTAACAATTAGTGCTGCTATGAGAAGGCTCACGTGCCCTGACGCTGCCATCCTCCGCCCTGGTTCACATGAGTAGAGACCCCGAAGAGGTCGTGGACCAGGAGCCCACACCTACAGCATGTGAACCAGGGAATCCAATACTACAATACATACATATGGACCAGCAGGAGAAATAAACCCAACTCACATGGAGCAGAACTCTTTACCTACTCACAGTATAATTAGGCACATCTGCCACAAGTACACCCTGTACGTGATCATTTTGCACAGGTGACTTTCACTGCACACATTACACCTACCACTTAGCTTTTGTCCAATTTAACAATCTCAGCATTTTCACAACATCAACAAGTGATACTTTTAGAAATGCAGTTAACGAAGCTTTGAATTTAATGCTTTAAAGTGCAATAACCATACATGTCATTTCACACTTATTATTAGGGTAGCCTGGGGACAATTGCAACACATTTTTGCATTTCTTTCAGTTACTCTGATTATTGGGATTAGACCAATCAAATGTTTATGTTACACCAACATCTGTCTACTAATTATGAATATCATTTAAAGATGATCTTTTTGTTCCAATAACCATATTATTCTAAAAAACATACTGTTTTACAATATTATTATAGTGTTTACTTGTACAATATTATAGTATTAGGCAATATTCATCAGTATTCACACTTCACACTTATTTTTCAAGCAGAACTGGAATCTATAAGTGATCATTATCATCAATAAGAGCAGCTATAACAGGTTCTAGAGGCATGTCTATTTAATTACAGAAAGACTATGCAAAAACTAACAAACATTAGTCCCACAGCATAGTATTTACTGTAAAGTTAATGTCACAGCATGATATTTACTGTAAAGTTAATGCCATAGCATGGTATTTACAGTAAAATTAATCCCACAGCATGGTATTTACAGTAAAATTAATGTCATAGCATGGTATTTACTGTAAAGTTAATGTCACAGCCTGGTATTTACAGTAAAATTAATGCCATAGTATGGTATTTACAGTAAAATTTATCCCACAGCATGGTATTTACAGTAAAATTAATGCCATAGCATGCATGGTATTTACAGTAAAATTAATGCCATAGCATGGTATTTACAGTAAAGTAATGCCACAGCATGGTATTTACAGTAAAATTAATGTCACATCATGGTATTTACTGTAAAGTTAATGTCACAGCCTGGTATTTACAGTAAGATTTATCCCACAGCATGGTATTTACAGTAAAATTAATGCCATAGCATGGTATTTACAGTATAGTAATGCCACAGCATGGTATTTACAGTAAAATTAATGTCACATCATGGTATTTACAGTAAAATTAATGTCACATCATGGTATTTACAGTAAAGTTAAGGCCATAGCATGGTATTTACAGTAAAGTTAAGGCCATAGCATGGTATTCACAGTAAAATTAATCCCACAGCATGGTATTCACAGTAAAATTAATCCCACAGCATGGTATTTAAAGTACAGTTAATCCCACAGCATGGTATTTACAGTAAAATTAATCCCACAGCATGGTATTTACAGTAAAATTAATGCCACAGTATGGTATTTACAGTACAGTTAATGCCACAGCATGGTTTTTCCAGTAAAATTAATGTCACTGCATGATATTTACAGAAAAAATTGCCACAGCATGGTATTTACAGCAAAGTTAATGCCACACTATGGTATTTACAGTAAAATTAGTGCTACAAATGTGACACAAATATGGAACATAATCAGTAATTTTGTGGAAAATTATTTTATTTAAATATTACTTTCTAACATTGTTGTGCATTTGGCTTATAAAACAGGCAGTAGTTTCCAAGACATTTGAAATATTGCTGTATGTGTGTTGTAAGGTCAGTACTTTCAGCAGTCTTCATTTAGTTAGTGAGTATAGGGCTGGCCCGTCAGCATCCGTTTAAGCAAGTGAACAGTAGAAAACATTGTGCAATAGCTTTCAATAATGAGCTGCATGCTGGGAGCAGCCAATAAAAAATGAAAAATTTCCATACACTTATGTGAATAACGTTTATGGAATCACTGTTGCTACGCTGCTTGCCACTCAAAAACGTCACAGTAACTGTTAGCTGCTGCTAGCAAGACAACGTAATGAATCACATCAACAATTTAATCACAGTTAACAGTTAGATACACACAGACTGTCATCTTACCTCAGTAAAAGCTTTATTTCCTTTATTCATGACTGGAATGGATTGTATTTAAGTTCTTTTGGTCACCAAAGTAAATGCAAGGGAATACCATCATTAAGTAAGTCTCCCAACATGAGATGCATCCCATGGCGGGGGTGCCGAATTTGGCACAACACTGGATTATGCTTTATGGAATTTCATTGATGAACATTTGTGGTTGAATTAATTGAGCGAGTAGGTTTGTGTGTAATTTCACTGATGAGTGGGATGCTGCCCACAGAATTTATTGTGCCCCACCTGACTTTCTATTCTAGACGCCACTGAACATTAGTACTATATAATAAGCTTGAGGTTAAACCTGATGTTGAACCTTATAAAAAAGATTTTTCACAACTAAGATTCACATTTTAAATTAATCCCTTGGCAGTATTTTTAGATAAGTTTTCTCATTTTGTGAAATCATTTATATGTTAAACCAACATTTAAAATGACACACGAAACATATCAGTTTATATTCTCTTTCATTCACATTTCACAGATTTTACTTTCATTTAAGTCACAGGGCATTAATAGTTTAATTACAGTGTTGTTGAAATAAGTCATACATCTACATATAAATATAAAAAAAAAACACAATGCTGCAAAAATACATTCAGAAGTTCTGCTAAAAAATGACATGAATATTCAAGTTTTAATAAAAGTCACTGTAAGTGTAAAATTATATGTAATTTCATGTAAATCCTCACATTGGATTATGTCTAGCAGGGGTGCCAAATCCTGGAGATCAACCATGCTGTAGAGTTAACTCCAATGTGAATCTGACACACCTGATGCAGGTAGTGAAAGCTCACAATTACTGCCCCCCATGCCAGACCCTATCTACCCTTCTTATAACACTCTGACATAACCCCATGATAACACAGTACTGGTAAACTAAAGAGTGAAAGTGACGAGTATTTGTATCACCACGTCCTAAAAAGGAGAAATGGCCCAAGGCATGTAAAATTAATTGATTTGATAGAAACTTGTCAGTGTTGTCCACTTTTAAACAATGCTGTGACAAGGTAGCACTATAAGTCTGACATTTAGATTAGAACAGATTCACTGGTGAACACACTTGGCTGCGAGAACATGTTCCCGAAGTGCTGCTGCCCTGAGAAGTTGGGGGTTAGGTGCCTTACTCAAGGGCACTTCAGTCATGACCTGCCTGGGGATCAAACCTGTGACCTTCCAGTCACAAGACCAGAGCACTAACCACCAGGCCTGCAAATTTAGGAGTTTGGGGGTGTTGATATGTGCTCAGGTTGTAAAATAGATGCCACAAAAAACCTTTCATCTTTACTTTGTTTTGAAATCTCTACAAAAAATCTATATATGTGCATAAAACAACATTGGGTTCTTCTGGTTAACTGTGATGTCATTACTCATTAAAATAAGTGAACATATAATTTATACTATTTCAACTGTAATATTATTTATATTTTCTGTGATAAAATTGAGCAGATAACTGTAGGAAATGTCATATTTACCTTTCTTCTCAGTAAAAGACGAGTCACTTCATTGAAACATCTCATTTAACCAGGGGAACACAAACTTGTGTATAAGACTGAACTAAAATATTCACATATTCGTGGTGAAATTTGAGATTTCATGAAGCATGAAATTTCCTAAACAGTCATGAGGTATACATCCCTAGTTTATGTTTTTGGAGTTCCTCCTGTGACTGAAACGCTGCGTTGTCCACACCTTCACACTTCATTCTGTCTTGGCTACTCCTCGGTGTGGATCTGATGGACAGTGTCATCCCATTTTCTCCTGTGCCAGAGTAGCTGTCTTCTGGGAAAGAAGGTTTGACTTTGGTTCTCAGACCTTCTGGAAACTTGTAGGACAAAAACACCATCCCACTCAGCACTACCAGAATGGCTGCGAAAATGCCAACGGCGATACCCGGCCCAATGTACTGCTCAACCGGGGCAGGAGGCATGTAGAAGTTAGGTGGAAAGTCTATAGTCTGGTTGGTCACCACTGAGTTTAAATTCCAGAAAAGAGGTATAAAGGAACTCACTCCAGCAAGAATTAAAAGTCCCCCACCAATGGAAAAAGCCAATGTAATAGGCTTCTGCTTATCCAGGCCAAAGTAGATGTTCCTCAGACCATAAATGGCACTGGAATTACCAAAAAGTCCTAGAATGAGGCTGAGCAGCATCAGTGGCTGAGCGGCTGCAATCTCGTTAGGTGTAAAAGCATCCGACAGATGGAACTTCTGGCAGTACATGACCTCGTACTCAGATATGACCAGAACATGGGTGTAGAAACATGTTCTCCAGATGCCCACCCATGCAAGTCCAGAGGTGATCACGGACAGATCTGATACAGCCCATATCCTCCACTGCACAAGCCCAATGGCCACTATGGTGAGGATCCAACCCATCATGCCCACCCAAAGCCCCACTAACTGGCTATGGGCTGTGTGGACCAGGTATGGCATGATATGCCGTATCCAACTCTCACTCTGTGTCTTCCATTACGCTCCCCAGAAGCATGTCTTGGTCCTCAGGTGATGGATAAACTCCTATAGGCTGATTATGATCTACATGTGTGCATCTGACACAGAGGTAGCTTCCAATACTTGAAGTTTGCCCACAAAAGCTGAGCTCACCTTGCAGGTCGTTGTTTTCTGCTCCTCGTCTCCAAGAAACCTGGCAAACGAACCACAGGCGTCCCTTGGAGAGATGGAGAGATGGAGAGAGAGAGATGGAGAGAGAGAGAGAGAGAGAGAGAGAGAGAGAGAGAGAGGTGCAGTACAAACTTAATTAGTTGAGACGGCTGATGCTGTGAAGGAAAGTGAACATATAGAAAAAAACAATACATAAACAAAAGCTCCATAGAGAAGATATCACTCCAAGCAACAGGCAAGTGCCAAGCAACAGGAAACATTCAAACTTCAGAACAGTCATCCTGGGCTAAAACAGTAAAGAAGAGATCTACTGCTAGAGTAGCCAGCACAACACACTTCATCAACAGTTAATATTAGATGAATGTTGAATCTGAAGAAAGAGTCTTAATCTGTAAATACCTTTAGTTATTCAGAGCGCAGAACTGTTCAATGCCTAACAATAGTAACCAAACCTGTCCAACTCCTCACCGCTACTTCCCAGAAAGTTTTTACATAATTACAGATACAATGTCTGATACCTGAGACATTGTTGTATTGTTTTATGGTAGTTCTGAGTTACATTTATGGCTTAGAATGTTTTCCTTTTAGGAGACGTAAGTGCAGGGTGTTTTAAGGCAAAATAGTTCAAAATGAAAATGTTTTAAAAATGATTTATTTATTTATTTATTTTTACTATAATCATATACAGTGTATATATATATATATATATATATATATATATATATAATCAGTCAAACATTTGGACACACCTTCTCATTCAATATTTTTATTTTTTATTATTTTTTCCTATAGTGTAAATGAACACTGAAGTTATCCAGACTATGAAGGAACACATAAGGAATCATGTAGTAAACTTAAAAGTGATAAACAAACCTCAAGAAAAAAAATACATAAGACTGTAAGAAATGAATAGCATTTGTTGTTGTGGGTTGTGGAATCACTATCAATGGCACAAATCAATGTATTTTTTTCATTTTTTACATTGAGTATTTATGTATTTGATTTTCTACAGATTTATTTTTAGAATTATTTTTTTAAAATAGAAATTGACTAGTTTTGTAAAAAAATGTGTTAAAGTGATAATTGATGTCAACAAATCAATTATTATATATGAATGGGCAAATTGTGCCAGCTTGTGTTCAACATATTGCGCAAAATATGATGGTCTTTTGATAAAACAAATGGTTTTCTGTAACTACATCAATGAAAACAACCAATCACTCTCAATGATTAAAACTCTTTGTAGCATACAGGCTTGTAAAGGTCTTCCTATACAGCAGACAAATAAACCTACCAAACAATAATAAAGGAAAAAATATTTGAAAGCGTCCTTTGCCTTACCAGTCTGAGAACAATGCTTCCAGCGTGATGAGAATCCTTAATGTTTGAATTGAAAGTACCACAAGACCTCACTTCCTCCTCTCAGACATTCAGGGTAAATAAAGCAGCAATTGTATTTCTGTTAATCATTGATTCTGGATATTGACCTCACCCAGATGCTGCTGAATGACGTCCTCAATAAAGTCATCATAAAACATACGCAGCAGAGATACTCTGGGTCAGATGTTGGGTAACAGTTTGCTACTGTACAATAAAATCCTAGGGATTGTTACACACTTCATGTCTGATTGCTTCAGTGTGGAAAAATACAGAGTACAATATTATTGTTCAAATATGGTGGGCAACATGGTAAACATTTAGTTTTTTTGGGGGGTAAGTTAAATTAAGAGCACAATGAGTATTATGCAGTGGCTCAATAGATCACCAATTAAAGAGCATTCATTTTGCCCACTAAAAAACATATTCAGTACTAGTCAAAAGTTTGGATACACTTCCTCATGTAATGATTTTATTTATTTTTTCCTACACTGTAAATAAACACTGAAGTCATCCAGACTCTGAGTGAACACATAATGAATCATGTAGTAAGCTTAAAAGTGATAAACAAACCAAAACATGTTTTAGATTTTACTTCAAAGTAGACACACAACTGATGTCTCAAACACATTAAGAGGCAAGAAATGCAAGTCATGAACTCTTGACAAGACACAGCTGTTAACTGAAAGCCATTCCAGGTGACTACCTCATAAAGCTGACTGAGAAAATGCCAAGAAAGCTGCATCTAAGTAAGAGGTGCCTACTGTGAAGAATGTCAAATATAAACATGTTCTGGTTTGTTTACTTGTTTGTTTACTAAATAATTACATATGTATTTACTCAGTTTAAATGACTTTAGTATTAATCTACAATGCAGAACATTTTTACATCATGAACAACTATTGAATGTCCAGAAAGTGTATCCAAACCTTTGACTGGTACATTTTTAGCATTTAGCAGACACTCTTATCCAGTAGTGTACAGTATGGTACTGTACACTAAGTGAATTCATCTTAAATCTAGTCAAAATCATCTATATTTCACATTTCTATTAATTTTATAAAAATAATATTTTTTTCTAATTGTTTAAGCATTATTTCTTGAAATGATCCAAAATCATGTGCCAATGGAATGAGAGATTATTTACTTAAAACAAGTAAAAAACTTCTAAGTAGATATAATCATATTTTTTTACAGCGATGTCTAAATAATAAGGTCTATTTTGGCTAGATTAGATATGATTTCACTTTCAGACATATTTATTGCAGTGATGCAACTGAATATTCATTAAGTACCGATGATGCCCACAATATGCTCAGAAAAAAATATTGTGATGTAACATCAGAATAATGATCAAATATGACCATATTGGCTATTGGTGCAACAATGACTATACTTATCAGTAAATTTAAAGTATTAATTTTATTTTTTTTAAGTCCAGTCCATGAAACCATCTAATGTTCACCATTCTGACAACATTGTAAACATATTATTATTATTATTATTATTATTATAAGAGAATCGTATGTATGATTAGACATTTCTGACCTGTTTTAAGTAACTTTTAACTCATTTTAGTAAAAACTTTAATTTTAAAGTTAATTAGTCTTATGATAAGCTTCCATCGTTCACAATATGAGAAATGTTACATATTAAAACTAATATTAAGACTGGCACTCTGGATGTTCTGGAAAATGGTCAGAACAGCCATCTTTAAAGATTGGAGATGCAATTGAGAACTTGTTAGCACAGTGTAGTGGGTCCCATGTGGCAGACTGGGATTGAATTTCCAGCTTGGGCAAACAAACCACACTGTATGAGTACTTGGGCAAGATGCCTACCACTACATTTGCATATAAAAGTAACATAGCTAAAATTGCAAGTCAGTATATGTAGGACTGAAAACCCCCAAACCTCTCCCTTTGTGCACAAAGTTAGCAAAAACTCTAGTGCTGAATTTTGTTTCCAGTTAATGCCTGGTTGATATCACTTTTTCTAGAAAAAAGTGCATTATGATGTCATTTATCATCAATTTTTGATGTATTTATGACTGTTAGTTGTTATACAAAAAATGATAAGGAATAAGTCAAATAAATTTCATTCACTGGCACATTTTTGTCATAAATATGCAAAGAAAAAGCTGAAAAAAGACAAATTACAGTTCAAGCTGTTTTACCTCATCACCAATTTAATGCTCACTGTGATAGAAGCATACTGCATGTTTCAGAAGATACAGTTTACTGCTCTATGTGGTTGTCATTCTCATTCACATTAGCAGAGGGAGGACAGTGTTTGTGTGCCTGAAGCTTCAGTAAAGTTCTTCTGGAATATAGAGTATTACAGTTGTGGTTGTATAGTGACTTGGCTCCACCCAGTCCAGTTAAGTCTTAAGCAAATGACATTCCAGGAAGCCTTGAAGATATTGTGGGATTATCAGGCTTTTGCCATCAGGTCTCACTTGTCTAAATGAATTTCCCTTACTTTACAGTCTACATGGCCTTTTACATTTTTACACTGTATCAACTTGGTAAGGTCACGGCTTAAGATTATATATACAGTATATATTAGCTGCAAATAGCCAAAATGCTACAATATTACACCAGGCCACAGAAACATCTTCATTCATAATATATTCTGAATGTACAGTATACTAAAAGCATGTTCAAATGAAGCCTAAAAACTCCACTTAAGTCAACATTGTTTTTTCTCTCTACAAAAATAAATTAATTAAAAGAATACAAATGCTCCACCTCTGGGTGGAGAAGTATTTTGAGAAGTGGTTAAATAACTGCCAAAAAAGCCACTGAATTCCATTCACAGACCCATTCAGAGATGATCATGCAGCTGAGATGATTATGTGTACATGCAAGACCAAATACTACCTGAGATGAGTTTTCACATGCATGAGTGCGCGAGATATTCTTTCAGTTAATGACCACAAATGTTCAGATAAGCATGCAGTACCTGTTATAAATGGTATCAACTGCCATAAACATCCTATAAAAGTCATATTTAACCAGTATGACTCAATACAGCATTAATGAATGATCAAAAAATGCTGTTTGTTTAATCCGAGGAAGGCCAAGGTTTGCTTACAGTAAACTGCCACAGTGCTGACAATAGTGAAAAGGTCTGCATGATATGGATGAACTTCCATATTGCAATTAAATTACTCATATTTCAATTACAATACAAACAGAATCCTAAATGTGACATGATTCTAGATCGCTCCGGCATCCCTTGTCACACAAATTACCAAAAAAACATGTCCGGTCCAGATCTTCACAGCACATCAGTATATATGAAGTGAATGGTTGGAGGTCTTGTTTGCATATCACAGTCTTTTGTGATATTGATATCGCAAAGGCCAATATCACAATAGCAAGTACCAAACTACATATTGTACCATCCTTGTAGTGATCATCGACCTCTCTGTTCAGCTTAAGAGTGTGTTTGAGTTCAGTAGCGTAGTCTCTGCTCCAGAGGCAGGCTGTCCTTCAGACACTTCAGCTGCTCATCTCCCAGTTTAATCCTATCCTCAAGCTTACGCTGTTCAATGATGAGGGCTGACTTCATCTTAACAAAGTGCTGGTAGTCCGCGAGGTGCTCCTCACTCAGGCAGCTGGCCAGGATTTCGTAGACCAGGCGCTCCCTCCGGTCCAGGTTTTCCTTCAGCTCTTTGGCGTCTTCGTGTTGGCGAATCAACAGCTTGCGCTTCTCCACCAGAGTGTGCTGCACAGAGGAGACACACAAATGCTCAGTAAGGACAAGTTAAAACATTTTAAAGATATGACATTTTAGTTTGACATAAATCAAATTTGGTGCAGCTTTCTTTTCTCTCTTCTGATTAATTACTGACAGTCATCAGCCAACACTGCCTGCAGATGTGACTAATTTCTGTAAAGGTCCATCTCTTGTGTGGGGCTTTCCATCACTGAAAGCGGGCTCCTTTTTCCTGATTTGCTGATGCTGGTCATCAGCTGTTATTTCATTCAGCTGTGACTGGCTGATTTTAAGATTCCACATTGTACACTTGGCATGGAGTTAGACTAGAATGCTACATTCGTTTTAGTTTGTGCATTTTTCCTTCACTATTTTTGCCACCTCCTCTATCTGCACTTGAAGTCCAAACCAGTGGCTTTTTTTTTAATGGGACAGCTAACCAGGGGGAGTACCCCTCTCTCCCTTTCCATGTAGCTAAAAATGTAGCTAAAATGTACCTAAAAATAGCAATGACCATCTCATAAATGGCACATCTAAATCAAATACTTGCATCAAACTGTGTCAAGCTGTTGAGTGATCTTAAACGGACTTGCTTACATGGTTTCTGACATTGTATGTCACCTATAATAATCAATAAATGTACTGACAACTTCCATGATTTTTCGCTGTGTGATGTACTTTTTAAAGTATAGTAGATGTGGTTTGAATCAACGTGTTAGTTTATGAAAGCAGCGATGATGGTAATAGATCTATTAGTCCATTAATATGTTAGCCTTGTAGCTTCAGTACAAACTAAAGGAAACATCAGACATCAAACATATTGGCTTGTTTTGTATAGGTTGGATAATTTGACAAAAAAATATAACAATATTGAGTCTTTTTCACAAAACAAAAAGCACAAGCAGTGCCACATTTAAAAAATACTATCAAACACTGTGAATGTAATGATTTTCTAAATGTTTCACTGTATTATAGCTAATCTATATCTAAATTAGGTTCAATGCATGCAGTTGTTATTTTTAAGCACTAATGACTTAGTACAGCATATTGTGTTGTAATGTGATTTGTGTCTTGTAATTTACTGTATTCCTTTTTTAAATTATTGAGCTACCTGAATGGCCACTCCTTCATAAATGTCATATTGTCTACTTCATTCCCTCACTCTTATACCTTTTCTTCAGCTGAGGCTCCATCCTCCAGGTTGTTGAGGGCGTTCTCCACACGTGCCAAACGGCCTGACAGTGACAACAGCAGACTGACCACTTTGTCCAGATCTCCAACAAACATGCGAAACTTGTCCAGCTCATTGGGTTTACAAATAGCCTGCACGGTGGCCTCCACTTCCTCTCCCAGAGCATTGTTGTCCTGCACATCCTCCTGAAGACTCTCTCTGGCCTCACGCAGCACTTGCAGCTTTTTGCTCAGGCTGTCAATCAGCTCTTGCTGTAGGAGCACAAGAGATTTGTGTTCACAAGTCTTCCACATACATGGCTGAGATTTATATACTGACAACAGATTTACAGTAAATGTAAAGTTAAAACTGAAGCAGGTTTCTGAACAACCTTACATGTTTAAAGGCAACATACTGCACTCCTTTAATTCAACTTGCAGTTCACCCAACTCAAACTTCTTCGTTTAATCAAACGTCTGTCCGACTGAATTAATTAAGCAAATAAAACAACATACAATCTTATCCAATTTCCACATCATCTAGGACTCTTTCAGTTTTGAACTCAATGTCTTTGGATGGTGATCACAACAGAGAACTTCTACACCTGCACTGTAGATAGTTCCCTCTCATGGAACATCATGGCCTGGTTTGGGAACAGCACCCTGCAGGACAGGTAGACTCTTCAGAGGGTGGTGCGTTCAGCTGACCTGACCTGCAGACCATCTACAGCAAGCAATGCTGGACTAACGCCAAAAAGGTACTGATGGACACTAGCCATCCCAACAATGGACTCTTCTCTCTGCTGCCATCATGAAGGCAAACACAGAGAGGATGAGAAAGAGCTTCTACCCGCAGACAATTCAAACTCTGAACTCTGGACAATAACACAGACACACACATACACACAATGGACTACTAAACACACACACTCTTCTATCTCTCATTATCTTATATACTACACAGGGCCTGAATTTTAGTGTGGGATTGCGGGAATTGCGCTCTATTTCTTTGATTCCCGCAATTTTAGCCTTAATAATGCAGGAGACTCCTGCACACAACTACAGCGAAAACGTTCAGCAAAACATTAGCTCGGTTTGGATTGTGAAACGGATGGATGGTCGTACGGGTCGACTAACGTACTGGACGCTGCACTCGGCGCTCACTTTTCCTCTGTCTACAGAGCTATGAGAACCTTCTACTTTAGAGGCGTTTCTCTCAACTTTCAGAACCAACACAGTCACTGATAAGAACGTTTGGAACGTAAACATGGAGCGCTGACTAAACGCAAATCTCCATTGTCTGAAATTGAATCCGCTCAGGTGTTGTGCCGAATTCTGACTCCCCACCAGAATCTGATTCCCCTTCATGTGCACGCGCACGCGCGTCACACAGCCAGGGTTGCCAGGTCCAACAAAAATATCCAGCCCAAAGTCAGTCTAAAACCCGCCCTTCAGAAGCTTAAACTAGCCCAAAATATGTCTGTCACACGTTTGAAGCAAATGTCAAAACAACTGAGTGTACGACTTAGTATTTTGTTTATTATCAGTCATTAATAATATGGTAACATTAGTGTTTATTAGTTCTTTAATTAAAAGTTAACCTTAAGTTTTATATCCAGTCAAGAACATTTAATAGTAACATAATTAGTAAAAAAAAAAAAAAAAAAAAAAAAAAAGGAACTGACTTCATTTCACATTTGCAGTTGCAATATTTTTTCGTCATTAGGAACACTTTTAATACTTTCCATCAAACCTTTTTCTTTTTCCCAATCCTTGCAATACCTGTAGTTCCCCTATTTACCTGACATTTTAGCTAGCGACTGTTTTCTGTTCACCTTCTTTGTGTCTGTGTCTATTTCTCTCTCTCCCCCACTTGATTTGTTTATAACTCAGCTCTGGGTCAGAGAACATTAAGATACTGTACAGTGTCATTATTTCTTCTGAAAAGATGCGAATCACTGAATTTAGACCAATAACACGAGATGATGTTAGGAGCTGCAGCAGAATCTCGGGGGGGGAGTATGATTTTGGCAATCCTAACATAACACTTGCTAAAATTACAATCCCCTCTTATCTTTGGACTATAAGGCCTGATAAACATGAAACTGATTTTGGTGTCTTGTCTAAGTGTGTAGAAGTTACCATTAAAAGCATTTTATTGAAGCTTCTTCATAAGGGATTTTCTGGGGGGGGGGGGAGTCCCAGCATGGACTAGTGCAAACAGCAGCGCCGGTGATGTTAACAAAACTAATCCTCAGGATTCACAGACAGGTGATGGTACCAAACTAAAGCAGCAGTCCAAAGATACGTTTCAGAAAGAATATATCTTTGGCTCAAACTTAAAAGCAGTAAAATGAGCTGCTCGATTTGTAAAATGTACGGTGCTGCGACTTTTACCAGCCGATGCTACAAAACGTCAACTTTAAGTCACCACTTGGCTAGCGTTTCTCATACAGCAACACTGAAAAGAAAGCGCGAGGCTGATTCAGCTAAAAATGTGTATATATAGTTCAGCTAATATCTTAAGCACAGCAACAAAACTCTCAAAAGGACAAGGTAAGACCTGTAGTTAAGCTCAACAGTAGTATCCCCCCCCAAAATGTAGAAATCCCCCTTGTGTGACACATTTATGGGGGGAATTCCCCCCCCCATGTTGAAAAATGACTTTCAGGCCCTGCTACAGTTATTTTAGTTATTTATTATCTATTTGATGTTTGTTTATTTTTATATTCTCTGTTATCTCCCTGACTCCCCTTCACCCTTCCTTTCTTAATGTGAACGAGTGGTCATTAAAGCATTTCACTGCTAGTT
>BRDA01005386.1:48784-70731 GCA_036984385.1 Crenuchus spilurus | reverse complement strand
AACAGCTAAAGCCTATATATTCACTTAAAGAACAATAAAATTGAGTTTAAAAGTGGTGACACTGTCCTACCTCAGCCTTCTATGATAAAAAAAAAAAATTAGTATCTGGAGCTGCAGCATTTATGGATTTTATCACAGTTTCCCAAATGTTGAAAAAAGAATTTTCATCTGAACTAAAAGTCATGGAAAGTTCTGGGTGATTCCAAACCTTTGAGCAGTAGTGTATATACAGTTCTCTTATTACTATATCTAGTATGTAACAGCAGTAGAACAGTATGTCATAAATATGAGAGTATGTTTTATATAAGTATTATACAGTACTACAGTATAAGTATTTAAAGAGAGAAACAACACAGAAATCTAATAAACAGCAGATTTACTTCTGAGTCTTTTCTGGCATTACAACTGGGCCAAATTCTTAGAATTCATTTATTAGTCATTGACCTCATTTTATGTAGTTCAGAAATGACACATTTCATGTATTTACATGTATTACCTAACATTTAAGGTTTGTAATGACTTCTAATTTAAAATGCTTCTTACATCTCTGAAAGCACAGATTGCTGGGAAGAGGCTTAATAAAACACAAATCAGTGGACTGTGCACTGCCCACAGTTGCTAGGTTGTGCAAGATTTGCAGAAAGGTGGCAAGTATGAGATTCAGGGTAATGAGCACTTTGTTTAGAGTCATTACACAATGTTCAGTTTACCTATGCAAAACGCTGAACTATATACTGTAGCTAATCCTAACAGGCAAATAAAATCATCAGCGAATCTGTCAGATATTACATACACATTACACTTATTAGTCCAAAACAACCTCAATAAACACTATTAATCACTAGAAGTTATTAGTGCATCTAACCAGAAGTCTATCCTAACAGTTTGACAATTCATGTTTACAAAACAAATGTCATTTGAAATGAATAACACAATCAAAAACTTCTTTAGTTTAGAAATAAAATAGCCAAACATTATTTTTATCAGTTCAAACTAATCAACAAAAGTGCTCTCAAACTGAAGATCTGATAGACTAGTCTAATGTGTGAACTATACTAGTATACTCACATATATACTCACATTGATTAGTCTGTTTAACCTTTATTAAGATTTGAATGCATTTTGAGTGAACTGAGATGTTTCAGTGGTGTATTTTCACAGAAATGACTGGGCTATTAAGTTTGATTAGTTCCATTATTTGTTAACAATGATAGCATTGCAGCTGTAAGTAAACCTGGACTTGAAATTGATTTGGATTATCAACTACACCTGGGGCAAATGGAAAATATAGTAAATATGATTTTATGTTGAAGACATCTTTAAGGTATTATACGTTATATGATAATAATTAAAGCTTGTAAATATTTACTACAGTGGAACCTGGGTTTTCATCATTAATCTTTTCTAAAGTGTTTGATGATAACCGAACTGAACGATAACTGAAGCAATATTTCCATAAAAAATTATGTAAATCCATTAATCTGTTCCAGACACTCCAGAATATTAACAAAAATACATTTTATATAGAATAACTATAGTTTTACATACAGATCACAATGTGAAATAAACACAAAAGACTAATGAAATAGATAAATGAACATTTAACATCACTCTTACAGGTTTATGCTCTGTTTTAAAATGTGCCAGTGTGGTCCAGCCTCAGTCTTTGTTTTGTACACCCATTCTCAGGGTTCTCCACCACTATTTGTTTTCACACCGATTTTCAGGTGGTAGTGTTGCGAAGCCGTTGCTTGAGTGTGACATGTTTTAGTTTGTTTTGAGCATTATCAATAACAACCAAAGCCAGAAAAACAACGAGAAACAAAGCCAGACAAATGATGAGAAACAAAGCCAGAGAAATGATGAGAAACAAAGCCAGAGAAACAACGAGAAACAAAGCCAAAAAAAAAAAAAAAACAAGAAACAAAGTCAGAGGAACAACAAGAAACAAGGCCAGAGAAAAAAACAACAAACAAAACCAGAGAAACAACAAGAAACAAAGCCAGAGAAACAATGAGAAACAAAGTCAGAGAGATGAGAAACAAAGCCAGAGAAATAATGAGAAACTAAGCCAGAAAAACGAGAAACAAAGGCAGAGAAACAATAAGAAACAAAGCCAGGGAGACAAATAACTAAGCCAGAGAAACAATGAGAAACAAAGCAAGAGACGAGAAACAAAGACAGGGAAACAATAAGAAACAAAGCCAGAGGACGAGAAACTAAGCCAGAGAAACAATGAGAAACAAAGCCAGAGAAACAATGAGAAACAAAGCCAGAGAAACAAGGAGAAACAAAGCCAGAGAAACAAGGAGAAACAAAGCCAGAGAAACCATGAGAAACAAAGGCAGAGAAACAACGAGAAACAATGCCAGAGAAACAACAAGAAACAAAGCCAGAGAAACAATGAGAAAAAAAAGCCAGAGAAACAACAAGAAACAAAGCCAGAGAGATGAGAAACCATGAGAAACCATGAGAAAAGCCAGAGAAACAATGTGAAACAAAGGCAGAGAAACAATAAGAAACAAAGCCAGAGAAAGACAATCAAAGCCAGAAAGACAAGAAACAAAGCCAGAGAAACAACAAAGACAAGAAACAAAGTCAGAGAAACAATAAGAAACAAAGGTAGAGAAAAAACAAGAAACAAAGCCAGAAAAACAACGAGAAACAAAACCAGAGAAACAATAAGAAACAAAGCCAGAGAAACAACAAAAAATAAAGGCAGAGAAACAGCGAGAAACAAAGCCAGAGAAACATCAAGAAACAGAGCCAGAGAAACAAAGCAGAGAAACAATGAGAAACAAAGCCAGAGAAACAACAAGAAACAGAGCCAGAGAAACAAAGCCAGAGAAACAACAAGAAACAGAGCCAGAGAAAAAACAAAGACAAGAAACAAAGTCAGAGAAACAACAAGAAACAAAGGTAGAGAAACAACAAGAAACAAAGCCAGAAAAACAACGAGAAACAAAACCAGAGAAACAATAAGAAACAAAGCCAGAGAAACAACAAAAAATAAAGGCAGAGAAACAGCGAGAAACAAAGCCAGAGAAACATCAAGAAACAGAGCCAGAGAAACAAAGCAGAGAAACAATGAGAAACAAAGCCAGAGAAACAACAAGAAACAGAGCCAGAGAAACAAAGCCAGAGAAACAACAAGAAACAGAGCCAGAGAAAAAACAAAGACAAGAAACAAAGTCAGAGAAACAACAAGAAACAAAGGTAGAGAAACAACAAGAAACAAAGCCAGAAAAACAACGAGAAACAAAACCAGAGAAACAATAAGAAACAAAGCCAGAGAAACAACAAAAAATAAAGGCAGAGAAACAGCGAGAAACAAAGCCAGAGAAACAACAAGAAACAGAGCCAGAGAAACAAAGGCAGAGAAACAACAAAAAACAAAGGCAGAGAAACAATGAGAAACAAAGCCAGAGAGATGAGAAACAAAGCCAGAGACACACAGTCAGGCTGAGTGACAAATGTGTGGGTGGATGCTTTGTTTTCACGAAATGTGTAGTGAGTCACGTGGGCACGCCAACGAAAACTGAGCGGATGAACAATAACTAAGACAAAATTTCCCCAAAAAGTTGACGATAACCAAACTGTACAATAACCACAGCAAACAATAACTAAGGTTCCACCGTATAGGTAAATATGTATTATTCTGAGACATTTTATGTGACTGTTTTGTTTTCAGTTTGGTTTTTTGTTGCTAAACAAGGATACAGTGCATGAAAATCTACCTTGTCTAACCTTACAACACTTGCTAAAAGGGCAAACGATGGTGGGCAGAGCATGGAGGGCTCAAGATGAATAAAACAACAATTGGTTAAATTCTTCATTAACTGAGTCACCACTTTGTTGTTTGGTAGGTCCAGCAGCCATGAGCCGGGCTAAATCACAGAATGGAATCAGACAGACTGGACACAAAGGAAAGTGCCACCATAATCACAAACAGGCTTACGGCTAACAGAACACTGCCAGAGCCCACCACCCACCATCAAAACATGCATCTCTAAACCGTTCTCACAGCAGGCCCCTTCAACCTACATCTCTGCATGTTTCTACATACTCTGTCTCATTATCAGTGAATGAAAAGACATGCTTGAACTGCACCAGTAGATGAGTTTTAGCGGTAATGAATTTTCACAGCCTAAAAATAAGAGTCCTGAATATCAGAGCTGTGATGATTTTCAGCCACAGAAATACTTCAGTATAACAGCACGATCTCTCCAGTGATTCGCTTATGTACAAAATCAATCAAACACCAATCCAATGCTCAACACTGGAATAGTCCTTTCTTAAAGATTCTTCATACCCTCATGTAGTGCTCTGAGTCATGCTTGTAGAAACTATTCCATGATATCTGAATAGCTTGTATGGCATGGGGACGTGACCTTACTGATGTTATTCTCTTTATATTCAGAGAGGTTATATGTGACTGTTTAGTTTTCAGGGGGTTTTGTTGCTAAATAAAGATACAGTGCATGAAACATCTCCCTTAGATATCCAGAGAGTACTGAACAAGTCAATATAGCTGTTGCAACACTATTTGCTCATATACATGAGATATTACATCCACATGAATGGTTTTATGTTTAATATATTTCCATAATTCATGATTATTCATAATTCACATGCCTGAGAAAGTCGTTGACTGGTCTTTAAAGCTTGTCATTGGAAACGAAAAGTTAAAATCCAAAACAGAGCAGTTCTACAGCGCCCATGAAAAGTGTGGACACCTTCTGGACATTCAGTGTTTTTTCATGATTTAAAAATGTTCTGCATTGTAGATTAACACTAAAGTGATCCAAACTATGAATAAATACATATAATTATTTAGTAAACAAAACAGTGTTAAACAAACCAGAATGTGTTTATATTTTAAATTCTTCACAGTTTTGTTCAAATGAATTCAGTATTCCTTTACAATGTAGGAAATAAAAACATTGAATGAGAAGGTGTGTCTAAACGTTTGACTGGTAGTGTACGTCTGATGGAAACCTATGAGAATGTTGTACCTTATTACAGAAGCAGACATCCATCCATCCATTATCACACCTGCTTAATCCTTATCAGGGTCGCGGTTAGTCCCCCACCCCCTCACTGGGCGCAGGGCAGGGCATTACACTATTCAACTAAGCCCAGGACAGGGCGCCAGTCCATCGCTGGGTGACACACACACACACAATTGTTTTTTAGAGTACCCAATTCACCTGATCTCCATGTTTTTGGACTGTGGGAGGAAACCGGAGACCCCGGACAAAACCCACACAGACATGGGGAGAACATGGAAACTCCGCTCAGATGGGGACTCGAACCTAAGACCACAGTGCTGAGAGGCGAACGTGCTAACCACTAAGCCACCGTGCCGCCCATTACAGAAGCAGACATTTGAAAATAATATTAGTGAAAGGACATTAATGTCCTTTATTAAAATATCTAAACCAATGCTGACTTATTCATAGATTAAGTCAAACTGGATTTCTTTTCTATGAGTCCATCAGCTCCATCATTAAACAGGAAAAAACAATCCCAGTTCAGTTTGGTGAGCAGTGCACATTTACACCTACAGCAGTGTCTAAATCTGGCATCTTCTCAAATCCTGTAGACGTGAATCTCCACTACTACTCATCTTCTCATCCCGTGATGCAACAGGTGCCAAGGCAGCTAAGGACAACCAGAGCAGTGATCCAAAGCTTAAGTACAACAACAACATCAAAATACCCACAACAACAGCATCCACTGCTATGTGCTGGAACATACAACTCGCAACGTCTGTCAAGAGATTCAGAGAAAACAGAAATCATCTTGTGTCTTATATCCAGTAATGTGGAATGTCCTGGAGTTGGTTATATAAGCAATGTCATTAACTGGCCATACATTACTGTACAATTACCATTCCACACATTTTGTGCAGAATGCCATCACTTAAAGGACAACCAATATTTACCTTTAGCTTAACTGTATCGGTTCGACTGCAAGTATTGTGGATTTGTCCTTTTCATAAACCTTTTATTAAAGCTAAGTTCTTGTTTTCAGACTTCACAGCCAATAATACAAACATTCTATTGACATAACATACAAAGTACAAAGTTGCCAGATAAGGATTTTTGATATTTTCCAAAGTTATTTTGTAAAGCTACCAAGCAAGTAATGAAATCCTTTAGAGGAAATACCTGATCAGATGAATGAAGTGAGGTACTCTTCTCTAGAGAAAGCCATAATGTACACAGCCAAGCACTGAGGAGAGTTTAGTCCCCATCACAACAATGAGCTTGAACACCGCAGCCAATCACGGCAGCCGACCCAGCTCACCTAGGCAATGGCTCGTACCATTTCTCTAACAGGACGGGGGGAGGTTTACTAAAAGACATTAACATTAACATTTACAAGCTTTAAGACAGAAAGATCTGCTTTTATGATTCTTTATCAGCTGCTTTGCCTTCAAATAATACACATGAAAAACACAACACATAAGCAAGACAAACGTACAGTTTCATGTGACTGTTTGACTTTACTGTTTCCTTCATTATCCACTATGCTAAGATCTGACCAGCTTTGCCATTCGTAATAGGATTCCCAGCTAAGGCAGGAGAAGTAGTAAGTGTAGTAAGGTGACACAGCCTCATCTCATATGTTCACTTTCATCTTTTTTTGGTGTCATATTTACATTTAATTTGAACAAACATCTCTATGTAAAAGTGTGAACACTTCTCTTTAAATGACATTTGTTGTTTTCTAATCAGGAAATGCATATGCACATGCATATCTTTTATTCATTACCCATTAAATGAATGCATTGAATTGATGAATTAATTTATTTAAATAATACATACAATAAGTTTTTTTTCCTCTCAATATACTAAATTCAGCAGTTAAATATTTTAGGATGGTTTCCTGGACAGGGTTAGTCTTAGACTATTGCATGGACTAGTTCTTTTCAATGGAAAAGCTCAGGGAAGCCCAATCTCTTTCACAGATCAATGAAAACATGACACTGCATACAAAACATTTGCATCTAAAATATACAAATACACTTTTAATACATGCACAAAACTGCTGTTTTATTCATTCTATTTAACAATGTTCAAAATAACTCAATGCCACACAAAACTAATTTGGCTCTATTAGTATCATGTATAATATATCTAAACTTTCACAATTACAAATAAAAACATAATCTCTGTTACTAATCACAGTAATAAGAACACAGAAAAGTTCTCCAATGGCCCACTTGGTTGTCTGTACATGCATCAGTATGTCTGAAAACTACAAATAACTATTCCTACCACTAGGTGGCCCAACTCATCCAGAGGGGCACTACAGAAAGGAATCTTTGGGGCTGGTGTTTATACCACAGTACACCAATAATCACAATTTAGTTAGTATATTAGAAGTTTTAACATCAGCCTCTAAACACTCCACACACTTTATCTAAACTGCTCATTTTAAAGGATCAGTGTCCTATATTGTCTTGCATTGTCCACACTTGACATTTCTGTGCATTTACATATTAAAATCAGTCATGATTTATCTGTTAACTGGTTGTGAATTTCACAAAATAAAGATTTATTTGTAAAATTATTTTCTGAAGTTTGATTATAACTTTTTTTCATTATGATTTTATTTTTCTAATATTTATTCTAATGTAATGGTCGCATCAGTTCTGTGTTTTATATTTTGTAAGATGTGGTATTATACCTGCGACCTTGTTATGATGCTGATAAACACTTTTGTTTGGTCTATATAATGTAAAAAAAAACCAGTATGTATACCATGGAACACAGTGAAGCAGGTCATCAAAAAGTGTATCAAATTTTGCACAACAGTGACATAACCAAGAACTGAACATCCCTCAAAAACTGACAGAAGTACTGTCAATAGAATAGGACTCGCTGGAGCAGATAAACATGAACTACTGGCACCATACCAAATGCCAGGTGTAGGTTAGAGCGGTATAAAGCCACTACCACCCCCAGCATTGAGTAGAGGTGTGTTTCCTGGAATAAAAAGATGCTCCATCCCAAACTTTCTGGATGAGTTGTGGATGAGATGTGGTGGTGATCATCCAACATGCTGACTTCACTAATGCTCTTGTTGCTGAATTAGGGCTGAGCAGTACATTGAGATGTTAAAATATATTGGGATATAAACAGTGCAGAATATGCACTGAGGTGGCTTTTATATCAAGTTTTAAAGCTTTCATAGCAAGTAAAAAAAGCAGCTTGCAGTGTTTACTGAGGCTCCATCTCAAATCACTCCCTCTCCCTTCTGAAGTGCACGCTGTAGGTCATGAATTAGCATGAACTACAGTGCTTTGTGAAAGTATTCACCCCCTTGGCTTTTTACCTATTTTGTTACACATTACAACCTGTATTTAAATGTTTTTAATCAGAATTGTATGTGATGCATCTACACAAAATAGTCTAAGTTGGTGAAGTGAAATGAGAAAAATATATCAAAATTTTTTGGGGGGTGGAAATACATGTAAAAACTGAAAATTTTCAAATTTTATGTGGCACATAAATATGTATTCATCCCCTTTGCTATGAAGCCCTTAAAAAATTCTGGTGCAACCAATTACCTTCAGAAGACACATGCTTATAGAAATTAAATGTTTCATGATATGTCAGTATATTCACACCTCTGAAAGGCCCCAGAGGCTGCAACACCATTAAGAAAGAGGCAGTACTAACCAAACAGCACCATGAAGACCAAGGAGATCTCCAAACAAGTCAGGACAAAGTTGTTGAGAGTCAAGTTTGTGTTATAAAAAAAAAAGCTCTGTTGATCCCCTGGAACACCATCAAATCCATTATCATCAAATGGAAAGAACATGGTACCACAACAAACCTGCCAAGAGAGGGCAACCCACCAAAAATCTCAGACTAGGCAAGTAGGGCATTAATCAGATTAATTATTTAGAAGTTTTGCTAAATAAACAACCAGCTACACTTGCATCCACTTCCTCTCCTCCTTACTGCAGCACCAGCAGTATTGACAATATATCTGACCTAAAGTCATTTATATTCAACAATCATATACTCTGTAACTGTTTAATGGTTTTTGTTATGTTTTTAGTTCACTATGTAAACTCATGGTCAACAAAAAGCTCAATGCTGAAACGTATCTGTCTAAGAAGGGTACAAAACAATTTCCAAGGCATTAGATATACCATGGAACACAGTGAAGCAGGTCATCAAAAAGTGGATCAAATTTTGCACAACAGTGACATAACCAAGAACTGAACATCCCTCAAAAACTGATGAAATACAAGAAGAATATTATTTCAGGAAGCTACCAAAAGGCCTACAGCAATATTAAAGGAGCTTCAGGAAATTCTGGAAAGTACTGGTTGTGTAGTACATGTGACAATAATCTCCTGTATTCTTCATAAGTTTGGGCTGTTGGGTGCAGTGGACAGACAGAAGCCTTTTCTCACAAAGAGAAACACCAAAGCACAGGTATGTTTTGCCAAATCCTGCATCAGGTCTGCCAAAAGCTTGTGGGACAATGTGTTATAGTCTCATGAGACCAAGGTTGAACAAAAGATGCGTTTTGCACAAAAACAACACTTCACATGACGAGAAGAACACCACACTCACAGTGAAACATGGTGGAGGTAGTATTATGTTTTGGGGCTGTTTTCTGCAGCCTAAACTCGCACTTTAGTCAAGGTAGAGGGAATTAAAAACAGTTCCAAATATCAGTCAATTCTGGTACAAAACCTTCAGGCCTCTTCTTAAAAGATGAAGATGAAGAGGATGACATCACCCCAAAGCAAACCTCCACGTTGACAAAAGAATGGCTTCACCGGAAGAAGATCAGAGTTTTAGAATGGCTGAGACCTGCCTCCAACTGAAAATCTGTTGACCTGAAGAGGGCTGTACACAGGAGATCGGACAGACTTGGAATGCTTTTGCAAGGAAGAGTGGGCAAAGATCGCCAGGTCAAGAAGTGCCAGGCTGATAGACTCCTACTTAAAAAGACTGAATGATGTATTAAATTCAAAGGGCCTTTTAACAAAGTATTAGTTTAAGGCTGTCCATATTTATGCCACCACATCATTTTAGTTTTTTATTTAAATTTTCGCCCTTAAAGAAATCATCTTGGTCTGATTTTTTACATGACAAAAAAACCTGGCATTTTAACAGGGGTGTGTTGACTCTTTATATCCACTGTATTGTATAGTGTAGTCCTATACAGTTACATATATTTCAGTTCGACTTAGCACCAAAAAAGATTCTGCTATTATTACAGTGTCTTGCTTATAACAATAGCAGAACCCATTTTGGTGCTACATAGAATTGCAAATGCATGCACATGGTTCTCTGAGCTCTTGGGTTCTTTGAGTAAAGTACATTTACTAAAGAACCCTTGAAGAAGCATCTTTTTTAATGTCTGACTCAAAAAACTCAAACTCAGTCTGAGCACAAGTAGGTTCTTTGAAGACCTTTTTTTAAAGAATGAATGACAAACATGACATTTAACTGGTAGGACAATGATTGACATCTGCACAAGACAGATACTGAACATCTGTTCATTTTCTCAGGCTAGAAGCTATCCTGGAGAATCATTTTTACATCAATACAGTTATCAGCTCGCCTGTACACCCTTCTAAGAGACTACTGGGTAGAGGTGGGACAATTTCTTATTATCCTTAAAAAATTAACATTGCTTTTTGTTCACAGTAATGTCAGGTACATTTTTTTTTGCATTAATGCTATAAAATCATCCATCCATCCATTATCTTCCACTTATCCTAGAATGAATTGCAACCCAAGCAAAGTAGACAAGATGCCCCTCTTCTCAGCAACCTCTTCTATGTCATATGGAAGGATTCAAGAGTGTTCCCAGGCCAGCTGAGAGATATCATCTCTAGAACGTGTCCTGGGTCTTCCCCGGGGTCTCCTCCCATTTGAACATGTGTGGAACACCTCACCTGGGAGGCATCCAGGAGGCATCCTAACCAGGTGCCCAAACGACCTCAACTGGCTTCTCTCAAACTCTTTGAGTCAATAAAGTCAATAAACTGAAATAATTTTACCACAGTACTGAATAAAATAATATAGAACAAAAACAAGTACCTACAAACCACTCCTGGAATTTTTACAGTTCAGGAACTTACCTTGTATAATTAATTATAAACAACATGACCACTGGGTTTAATATCATTAGAACTAGTAACTCTGCCATTCCATCATTGCTGGGCTTTGTCCTGATAGGGCTAAATGTCTAACAGTGCTTCTGGTGTAAGCTGCCCACCAGCTGTCTTTGGACTGACGCTGGCTTCAAGGCCCTGGAACCCAGACAAAGCCCAACGGGACGAGGCCATAGTGCTGCCGGACAATGGCCGCCCCTCAAACCTCTTTTGTGTGATGGCGTGCACTCAAACAGAATAATGAGGCCCTTTTGTTCCACTTTGCGAAATAATAGTGTCATCCAGTAGATAACAGCATCGACTTGATCATTTTCATAATGTGAGTGAAAAACCAGAACCGGCAGCTTCAAACACTAACAGAAGAGATGTGCAAGACAGCAGGTCACACAGATGTTTTCTGAGACTTTTCTTTATTATTTGTACTGTCACTGAGTCTTCCATCTTAAAAATGGTATCACAGAAGAGAGGAAAAATGTTTACTTAAGAGGGAATGTTGTTATACTGAGTATCATAGTCTGTATACTGATTTGGCACTATGCATGAGATACGAGGTCAGTACAACCTTGAGTGTGATACTGCATTTAAACAGTTCAACAAGCACAACTGACTAACGGTAAAATAAGTGCCAGAAAATTATGACTCTTTTGTTTAATAATTAATTACGCTCTGCCAATACAAGTACAAAACAAAAAGTGAATGTATGAAATGGTTAATAGAACCTACATCATACTAGATATAGCTCAAATTACTACATGTCCCAGTGCTATTATCAGCACTTGAGGAATGTATCTTGTCCTATCAAATAACTTGGAAAGAAATAACTGTTATAAGACACTTTTTCAGAAACTAGAGGTCTGTCTCAATATCTAGTGAGCCGTCTAATAGTCAGTGTCTATATGAGCAGCTGTCTAAGCAGTCAGTGTTCTAAGCATCATCTTCCCAAGACAGATACATGAGATGCTCTAGTTAGACATTGATGACATCACTTATTCCCGGCCACTTGCATGCGACTGGCATTTCTTTGCCTCAGCATATCACCACCATAGATCTGCTCTTGCAGTTTTTGGGCTGTTTAGTAGAATTAAATGTAAGAATAACTTACATTTAAAAATCATGACACTGCTTGCCCTGCTGCTGGCTGCTCTATCTGCGTTGCATTGTCATACTGCCTTTACAACTCAGGAAGCATTTGATGTCTCAATATTCAGCCAAAATAAGGTAGGCAGCATTTTGATGTATGTAATTTTGAGACAGCCTTCTCCTTATGCATATTGTCACGTAAAATGCTGCCTGTGTAGAGAGCTCACTAGGCATTGAGATAGGCATTAGATTAATGAGTTTTCTAAAGAAAATGCAGAACGATCATGCAGCTGAAGCAATCCTCATGTGGTTCTAGATCAGGGGTGTCAAACTCCAGACCTGGAGGGGCCGGTGTCCAGTATAGTTTGGTGAATTCTCTGCTCTGTCACTACAGTTAATTGCCTTTAGAGTCATTTTCTCCACCCACTGTGATGTCACTTCATTGTTCAGGTCTGTTCCCTCATTTATGTCTTATCACGGTCCCTATAAGTCTCTACGTTTTGCCATTGTCTTTGTCGGTCACTGGATGTAAATATACATGTGAAGGTACATGTGTGTCTTAATGTGAATGTGGATTATGTGTCTGTTATTGTTAGTGTTCAATATCACATGGACGTTTTGTATAGTGTCAGTTCACAGCGTTTGGTTTCTGTTTTGTTTTAATAAACCCTCACATTTAGAGTTAATTCCCCTGTATCCTGTTCTCTCGTCTCTTAAAACAATTTGCATACACTGATAGTACCAAAATCTTCATCTCAACACTTTTAAGCATTTTAAACCTCAAGGGCCTGTATGTCACTCTCATAAACTTACTTTCTATTTTTTTCATAGCATGTATTAAATCATTTCAAATCTGAATAAAGTCCAGAGATTAAAGGGATCATTCTCACAGAACAGTCACTTTTTTTATTGCCTTCATTATGACTGAGAAGAAAACAGACCACTGCAGAACAAGTAAAAAAAAAGACTGTATTCCAGTGACGAAAGGCTAAAGTCTCAGTGTTGAACTGTTAAAAAAGGTTACTATGCGTCCTGAAATAACAGATGGAGGAGACAGGAACAGTACAATGGACTTTTTGTTGTCTCTGGCAAATGGAGAGTGGTCTGTAACACATAGATCAGCAAGGGCATGGTAGTCAGAACAAAAGTCAGTGTAGTAGATATAACAATCAAACTCTGTCTACAATAGATGTTCATCTTTAAATCCATCAACGCTGTGACTAAATGTGGCTATTTCTACCTTCTCAGCTATTTTTAATGTACTTCCTTATTCTCTGTAATGTGGGTGAAGTAGAAGGAGTCAGGATGCAGTGTGGGATCCAGAAAAACAACAGGCTTTATTAATCAAACTGAAACAAAAATACTGTGGCTGTGAAAATGAAACAAACACTTTGATGACGTATATGAATCAGGATTAACAATACATAGATCTTACCATAGATAGTCAATTAAGCTCATGTTATTAAAGCTAATGATGTCAAACCAACTTAATAAAATACAGACATTCATTCCTGACTAATTACAAGACTTATTTTGGGAAAAAGTTTGATTTATAATGATTTATAAAATTGACTAATCATGCTCAGTGTTCAGCCTTCATTTTGTTTGCTTTCGGCTGGTATACCAGTATGAAGTTGTCTAACAGCACAGAAACAGCAACCTACAGCAGCTCCGCCTCCAGGACAAAATAAACATGAACCTGATCATCTCAAATCATTCTTATATACTAAACAAAAGAGTATTGACAAGAGTGTAGACAAGAGTGTAGGCTCAAAACGAGTGTGTTTATGCCCATGTGTATGTGAGAAGGAATTGCAACTCTACAAAGTGGTAAATGCTTTACCATCCCAAATTTATTTTCCACATTTGTTGCAGGTCTGAAATGCAGGAATGTGTAATAACAAATAATTTGAAGTTGACCAAACAAAACATAAAATATCTTGGGTTCATACTGTATGCATAAGTCAAGAAACACTGCATATTTTATATACTGTCCCAACTTTTTCTTAATTTGGGGTTGTATATAATAATACAACACTAATAATAATAAAAGTGATTACAGTGGTACCCCTACTTACGAGCATCCCCACTAACGAGTATTCCAGGTATCGAGTCGAGATCTCGGAATATTTTTGTTCCAGGTAACGAATAAAATTCCAAGTAACGAGTAGCGTAAATTAGTTCAAATATGCCAAACCGCTAGGGGCGCTGTGGTCGTAGCATCTCCTAGATGCTAGCGTAGAAGAAGAGGTCAGTCATTACCTTTGACCGCTGTCCAGTGAAAGTGACGCAAAGACAACAAAAGGTAGAACAAGAAAGTTAGATACATTTTACTTTTACTTTTCATATGATAAGTGTAACCATGCCATACACGTACACCCGTCCTCCTGTCCTCCTTAGCAGCCAGCCTACACGAGCACCATCATCGTCACGTTTATGTTTTAAAAACCCATATAAACACATTATTTAGCATATTAAAGTATACTGTATATTGGCCGGCTGACACGGATTAATCAGTTTTACATGTATTCTTATGGGGAAAATGCATCCAGCTAACGAGCAAACCAGCTAACGAGCTCGGCTCCTGCACAGATTAAACTCGTAAGTAGGGTTACCACTGTACTTGTTTATTTGTTTATCTATTTATTATTAAGTATTATATCATTATTATCACAATACTGGAAAAAACTGTGATATATATTTTAGCTCAAATTTTTCTACCTTTACAATCAACACAACATAAAAAAATATGTAAGTAAAGATTTTATTACAACTCCACAAAGCATTAAATGATGGTTCACCTCATGTGACAGGCAGTTTTTCTGACTTTCTGATATATGTTTAATTCATAGTTACAAAGAGGGACAGTTGAGAAATGAGGAAAAAATTAGGGCATCTGGTCACCATTATCTAACTAATGAAAAGGACATGTCTGTGTGATGCCACAAAAAGTAAATTTTAAATTAAATAAATATGGAAAATATCTACAATCAGAGTAAATAATTGTGATTACATCAAAGAAACTGCCATCAGGTGAATATGTAATAACTGTGAAAAGCCTATTAAACATCTGAAGTCTCAACATTAGAAGTAAGTTATGTTTTTAAATAAATGTGATCTGAAACATACTGTAATGCTCTTATAATAGATGAGGAAAGTTGTGCGCAGGTTTAAAGAAAATATAATTAATAATAAACAACAGATCCCAGAAGACAAGCTAACAGAATCAAAGAACATAAACAAACATCTAAGAATAACAAAGGACAAAAACACACAGCTAATGCAGGAAAACAAAACAAGAAAAACTAAAGGAAAGAACTAAACAGAGGGCCAACTAGGCCTGAAGCTACACAAGCTAAACAGAGGGCCGACTAGGCCTGAAGCTACACAAGCTAAACAGAGGGCTGACTAGGCCTCGAGCTACACAAGCTAAACAGAGGGCTGACTAGGCCTCGAGCTACACAAGCTAAACAGAGGGCTGACTAGGCCTCGAGCTACACAAGATAAACAAAGGGCTGACTAGGCCTCAAGCTACATAATCTAAACAAGATAAAGATGCTAAACAGGCTAACTAGGCAAACAGAACCTTCAGAAGAAAGAAGACAGCATGCAGAGCACAACAATACCAAGCAATGATATGTTCTCCAGGCTTAGCTTAAATTGTCCTACATAATAAGAGTCTAACTGGAGACATCTGGGGAGAGAAGTCACATGAGTTCAGAAGAGAGCAAGGGATTCTGGGAAGTGGAGTTCTGAGACTGTGTGTGAGGAGACATGACATGCAGGAGGAGTGGGGAGTATGACACAGTCTGTGAAATATATATAAGCATATAATGGAGTTGACACATGCTATTTAAACACAGACTTTTTATTGCACAACAGAAACACAAAACAGACTGGTACACTGTGGCCCAGTAATGATCAGTTTTCACCAAAGCTGCCTCCATTTGGAACCTCAGCCTAGTTTGTGGTATGGCAAAGAGTAATGGCTTTATCAGGCTCTGAAGGATCTCAAATGGATGACCAGAATCGAACTCCTGTTAAATCTAAAGCTGCCACAGCAACCAAAGCACTGAATCAGACAAAAATCTAATTGACACAATTTCCTCTTTATCCTAAATGCAAATAGTTCAGTCAAACAGGTTTGGTGTCTGACGTTTGCTTCTTAACGTTGGCACTGTAGTTTAGTAGTTCAATAAGGATGTAATTAAAGGATGTACAGATGTTTCTTGCCGCAGTGAAAAAGCTATTTATCCCCACAGTTTGTTGGGGTACTGCCAATGACCCTATGATCCCAGCCACTTTTGAGTCTGGAACAGTTTGAAATAACTGGTTCAGGAAAAGAAGTTTAACTCTTCCTTGCCAGTCGTCAACAACCTGCCTCTCAGCTTGCTCAAGGATGTGAACTGCCCTGCCTCTACTACACCTCACTCTCCTGCACTTCATCCTCCTACATCCAGGTAACCTCACTGTTACATGAACATGCCTTGCTCTCGCTCTACTGCACCTCATCCACACTATATTATGCCTAGCTCTCACACATCCATGCCTCACTCTCTGTGTACTTGCCATGACTCTACTTCGCCTCACTCTGACACTATCACACCTCACTCTGTCTACCACACCTTGTTCTCACTGTACTCTGACTTGCTCTCGTTTTAACATACTCGTTCTCTCTTACATAGTATTATAGTAATGTGGTTATCGTCACAGCCCCATGACATGATACATTATAATGCTAAAATGTGATGTGCATGTTAGCGACAAAACCACATGCATTCTGTGCATTGTCCCAATCTATTTAACCCTTTAAGATTCTGCTGAAGCATATGGTAGAGCACATTTGAGTCACTACATCTTATTGAAGAAGGTGTTGAACTTAACACAATGTGATTGTGCCATCTCTACCAATCGGTAGAGCTATTGCAGGCTAAAAAACATCCACTAGAGGGCACTAGCAATGCAACATTTTTGTGTCTGAATGCAAACCAGCAGCTTCATAGCAAAACCACAAGGAATAAATTGGATCAGATACTAAAAAAACATTAGTGCTGTTGCAGCACCACACAGATGATTGTGGTGTTTATAAAGTGAACAAAATTAGCATCTTATTGCACAGTGTTTCTATTTGTAGTGTCATCTCATTGTACTCTATGTAAGTGTACATTAAAAATACTGAGTCTTGACTATTATTGAAAAAAGATGGACTGTTATTGCCCCCCACAAACAAAAATGTAATTGCTTAAAAAGGGTTAATCCTCATAACAATGTATGAAAAAGTCACAGATTCATAAACCACACTCTTTAGCCTCTTTAGTAGCCTTTCAGCTCCTTGATTTCTGGGTGTTTCACTTGGTTATTTAACTTATGGTCCAGGTACATTTGTTTACGATTCCTGTTGAGGTTGTGGTAATTTACTTTAATTACAGAATGCTAACAATGCTAGCTATGTGTGATACTTTCGTTCATATTTACAGATAACATTCACTCATACAGTGTCCTATTTTAACAGAAACACATTAGTAGGTCTTTAAGAAGGATTTCAGGAAAGTTGGTGGTGATTTCAACAGGATTAGTTTTCATGATGCTAACTGAAACCATATGAACTTCCATTACATTGTCCTATGGTTCCAGCAAAGAAATATAGAACAATTTTTGGACCCCAAACATATCTTGGATCCAATTACATTTGGGCCAAGTGGGAAAACTGTAAAAACAAAAATCTAACTTTTCCTTTAGCCAAAAATATACTTCATCACTTAAAATGTGACAATATCTTCAACTCCAGGCGGTAAAGAGACTGTAATTTTACTCAGGCCCCCCCCCCCCCAGGGTGAGCACTCAGGCCTACCGTTTCAGCCCCAGAGCCAGTGTCCTGTACGAACTCTTCACCAGGCAGATGGCCTCCTGTCTGTAGCCACTCAGAGGGACTGTGTTAATACTGACAATCTCATCACCCACCTGGAGCTGCACCAACGCTGCCCGACTTCCCTCCTCCACCTGTTTACACATACACACACACACACACACACGCTGGTATTAGAATCATATACATTGTAAACTATGTAAGTTGTATAGTATAAAGAAAGGAGTCAGCATTTGTTTTCACTAGTGAATGAAATAGGACTTAAAATACCACAATACGATAGTATATTCATCATACACAGTATTTATTATGATATTTACTTCTTTCAGAGCTTTGCAAAGTTGCAACTTATGGATAGCTCAGTCTGGGCCTGGCCTGAGGATACACTGCTGTGGTCAGATAGCTGAACATCCTATCAGGTTCTGAAGATAACAGTATATGGTCTGCTGCCATCCCTGTTTTCTTCCATTTCAACTCTTCTGTCTCCCTCTGTTCTCTCTCTGCGACAGCCATGTGTGAGAACATGCAGCTTCTGCTGACTGATGTCCGGTGGGAAAGTCTGGTCAGCACTGATACAACTGTGAGTAGTCATCACAGTCATAACATTTCCAAAAAAGAGCTTTACTTAACCCTAACCACAGCAGTGATAACAACCCTTGTGGCCCTTATTCCACAAGGAACTAAAATAAACTTCAGCTCCAGTGTAACAGATGGCAGTGATGAGGGTACAAAAGTGCTGTATCATCCCTTAAAAAGCAGGCAAATGACTAAATGACTAATTCATGCATGCCAAAGTTTATAATAAATAACAATGTGGCTGAAAATATTTGACTCATGTAAGCAAACAAGAAGCCACAGAGGCCTCTGGGCAAGACCAGCACTGTCACCACTAAAGAACTGATGGGAAAGATAAAGGAGGAATGTACTGTACATTTTAGACGTAGTGCTAGCCGAGATAAACAATGATGTTGGTACTTGGTTGGTATACCCATCGTGGTGCAAACAAAGCCAAATTGTATCAGGGATGACAATCTATCAGCTACCATCAGCAGATAGTTATGCTCCTTCTTTTTGAGACAAAAGAAAGGCAACCTGAGTGCGGCGGTTAAAAATTCAAGACACAGAAACTCTAGACTGTGCAGAGGCCATGTTCCACAGTACATGATCTCCTGTGAGGAAAGAGCTGGAGCCACTGAGGCAGTGTCAGTTTGAAGCTAGCTGTGCATTGCTTCTTTTAAGGGTGTCACAATAACAGTAGTTTTGACTATAGTGACAATATCAATGTAAAAACAAGTGCATTATCAAAAACTTACATGTCTAAACAAACCAATCATCCTCTGAAGATCCAGTGAATAACAGACTGAGCTAACACAGTTGATGATGGCGCAGTCATATAAAGCAGAAAATGTGGCCTGTGCTCACTTTATATGGAAACTCAACCCAAATGGGGAATCAAACCTCAGTACTGAGAAGTGTGTCATGCCATCCTCTGTTGGAATACCTTCTTCCCATAGAGCATCACAGTGTCATCTCTTTCTCAGCCAGGTGATGAACACAAACCCGGATTTCCACAAGAAAACATGATTCATCAGAACTCCTTCCACCGCTCAAACGTCTGTTCTGCTCATGTCTCCATTGTCAGCTCTTTTTTGGAGGTGGACAGAAGCATGGACACTCTGACTGGTGTGCAGCTACTCGGTCCCATACATAGCAAGCCGTGATGTACTGTGTTTATAGTAGCCAGAATTGAGTATAGTATCTATTCTGTAGACCAGATGGGCCAGCCGTCACTCCCCATGGACATCAATGAGCCTTGAAAGTCCAAGACCCTATGACTGACACAGTGACTGTCTTTCCTTGGAGCACTTTTGGTAGGTGCTAAACACTGCACACTGGGAAGACCCCAAAAAAGTATCCTTTCTGGTCCAGCAGTCACAAATTGGTCCTAACCAAAGTAACTTACATTTGCCAACTTTTCCTGCTTCAAGAACTGTATCAATATTATTCACTTCACCTTTCAGTAGTTATAACTTATATCACTGCTGATCACGCGTGATGGTGACCATATTAGTGCACTTTGCACAATTACAGACTAGTCTCTGTTTATCTGTATACATGATTAGCCTCCTTTCACCTGTTCTTCAGTGATCAGAACCCTCCACAGAGTAGGTTTTATTTCAGCAGTGGCTCATTCTCAGCATTGTAATGACACTGATGTGGTGGCGGTGTGTTAGTGTGTGCTGTGCTGCTATGAGTGGATCAGACACAGCAGAGCTGACCTCAGTGTCACTGCTGGAATGAAAATCACCCACCAATCAAAACCATCCAGCCAACAGTGTCCTGTGGCCACCAATGAAGGACCAGAGGACCAAAACAAACTGTGCAGCAATAGATGAGCTGCTGTCTCTGACTTTACATCTACAAGGTGGACCAACAAATAAAGTGTGTCTAACAGAGTGGACGGTGAGAGGACACAGTGTTTAAAAACTATAGCACCTCTGCTGTTTCTGATCCACTCATACCTGCACTAACACACACTAACAGACCACCACCACATCAGTGTCACTGCAGTGCTGAGAATGACTCCCTACCCAAATAATACCTGCTCTGTGAGGTCCTGATCAGTGAAGAACAGGTGAGAGGAGGATAATAAAGTCTACAGAGAAACAGATGGACTACAGTCTGTAACTGTAGAACTACACAGAGCTCCTGTATGATCAGTGGAGCTGATAACATGGACAGTGTAGATACAAGGAGGTGGTGTTAAGGTCAGAGTGAAAGTATTGAACTCCTGATATATTGTGCTGCTTCCCATCATGACCTGTGAAAGGAAATGTGATGTATGGTCAGTAAGAAAGCACTGAACTGAAGTAAACAACTACCTCGAGTGAGTTCCAGTTTTAGAGCTGAAAGGCCGAGTTCTGAAAATAGTTGAGGCTTTGGTTTTGGATCGAGCAGTTATGGAACGAATGGGAGTCAACTCCACGGTTCAGTCAGAACCAGCTTTTAGTTGTGGTGACAACAAGTATGTGTTGTCACTGAAAAAGTGCCATTATGGAGCTTGTTATTATCATTGATAAAAGCTGTATGTGTGTAATATCAGTGTTTGTGTACATACAGAAGACATAACAATGAAAGAATACATGTGGTTCAACTCAGGCATCAATTAACAGCAATCAAAGTTCATCTTAATAAAATACATACAAAAATGTCAGACGTAGGAAAACGATGGGCTGCATTAAATTGAAACCAAACATTTTTTTCAGGCTTCCAGGACACAAAGCATGCACTTCCAGGAAAAGATAAAAATATGTAGAGAATTTTAATTAGGACCAGCTTGTTTATTTTGCAAGCGCTTGCTCTGTAGTGGACACGGTGGCAGGACAAACAATGATGAACAAGAGGAAAAAACTACTGTTTCTCCTGCACTTTAGACTGGTTTACAAGAACAGTCATCTTATAAATCAGAGTAAAAAATGTTCCACAGGCACAGCTGAGAGAAGACTTTTTTGAGTGATGATAGTTTTAGTGTTTGTTAGCAACGTTAGCATCACGGCTCCAGCTCTAAACTAAAGAAGCAGAATTTGAGCTCCTGACTATCAGATATACAAACCATATTCCAAAAAAGTTGGGACACTAAACAAATTGTGAATAAAAACTGAATGCAATGATGTGGAGATGGCAAATGTCAATATTTTATTCAGAATAGAACATAGATGACAGATCAAAAGTTTAATCTGAGTAAATATAACATTTTAAAGGAGAAATGTGTTGATTCAAAATTTCACAGCGTCAACAAATCCCAAAAAAGTTGGGACAAGTAGCAATAAGTGGCTGGAAAAA